>JAYMSL010003760.1:0-11931 GCA_036897195.1 Plantago coronopus | reverse complement strand
AGTTCACATAGTCGCACACTTGCTTCAAATTCAAATAGTCTAAGTTAATATTACAATCCGCTCAAAATTAGCAACTTACCCTATTTTTTAATTTTTTTTTTTAATTTTCGGATTAATTTCGGATTAATCCAAAAATCCGCGGATTATAATCCGATCCGATCCGAACCCGAAAAACAGAAAAACCTAAATCCGACCCCCGATCCGAAAGTGCCGGATCAGATCGGTTCTGCGCGGATTTTTCGGTTTTCGGTTTTTATGCACACCCCTACTTTGGAATAATCACAAGCAAGTACTTTTAGAAAAAACCAGATGGGTACCACTCGCTTGCAAAACATAAGCTTTATGACAACTTTAAGCTAAATGTTATGTTGCTAT
The DNA here is from genome assembly GCA_036897195.1 of Plantago coronopus. NCBI lineage: Eukaryota > Viridiplantae > Streptophyta > Magnoliopsida > Lamiales > Plantaginaceae > Plantago > Plantago coronopus. Next base: position 11,556 of record JAYMSL010003760.1, on the reverse strand, counting down.
TATTACATAATACATGATCAACCTGATTCGATGCAATATTCATGACGTATCAACCTACTACTTATTATTATGATCATCTAAAACCGTGGGGATGTTCCAATCCCAGTAGATTCCGCATCACTTTCTACTTAATGCATTTTACTTTTTCCCCAACCATACGAAATACGAAATTATGCAAGTCACGCGATCAACATTATACATTTAATTTGGAATACCATATGTTTAATACGTATCAATTATACATATATTCTCTACATTACTATTGTCTTCAACTTAAATTTAAGTGTATTTAAGTTAAAGTTTGTTTAGTTTAAATTCATACGTCACTTTAATTCGGTTCTATTTAATTTAGTTCAGAGACTTTCAACTGACTTGAACAAAACATAATTTACGTATAATAAATCATAAAACAAATCATAAATTACCAGATGTTCATTCAAGTATAACTCAACTTAGTTATACCCTAGTTAAGTGATTACGGCCTGATTGACACTCGATTATGTTTTAAATTTATCGAGATTTTTTAATGCAGGAATAGTAACCGAAGTTTTGAGTATGTAAAAGCAATGTAAATGTCATGACTTTCAACGGTAAAACACACGTTTTACTGTTAAATTGGCTTAGGGGCTTAACCCAACTTTTTAATCGAGTCCGAATCACGACGATAATCTTTAAGAAAGAATACAATTGAGAAACAAAATTGGAGCATAGCACGTGATATGTTAATTTCGTGTCATGTCTAAAAAACATAACATAATTCGGAGAATAATAAAATTAGTTGAAGAATGTGGTTCGTGCAGGCAGTTCACATGTCATGAACTATGTTTTCGAAATCTACTTTTGGCCGTTTGGGTACCTGCACGGATTGTATTTTAGTTGCTTTGAACTAGTTTATACAAAATCACATACTACATTGTCTTCATCTATATGTATTTTATACTATATATGCTTTAACATTAAATATAATGTGATAACACGACTTAGAGATTCAGTAGAAAAATTCTGAACTGAAATTAATTTAATAAAGCAGAACTAAGTTAATATTAATGAATCTGAAATTTGAAATGCAATGAATATCTGATTAGACTTGATTATGCAACGAAGCACACATTCTACCTCTAATTAATAGGTTAGATGTTTGAATCACATTGGGAGTCGTAGGAGGTTTGAGGTCCGTTCGACCCTTGAAAGTCACATGTTAATGCGTGTATTGAAATAACATGATAAGTTTGAAAGTCACAAATTTAAGTGTATATTGAAATAACATGGTAAATAGAGGTATTGTGCATGACTCTTTGGAGAGAAAGAAAGGAGTACACCATCATTTCAACCATTTAACGAACTATTTCGTCAAAATCACTATTCACCCAACATATATAGACTCATTAGCACTCGGCTAAGTTTAGACTATTGGAATTTCTTAACTCATAAATAATCTCGAAGTTTTGAAAGAGAGATAAAAAAAAGTTTTAACTAAATGTAAAATTAACAATCACTACCAAACTTCATAATTTCAATTGTTCGACATGTATAATATTCATGAGTTAGGTTTCTTTGTTATACAATCATTATTTAACTTCTCAATTGCAATACAATTAAAGAATATTTAAAAGCTCAGATCAATCAAAATCATGAATCACAAAATAGAAAAATGCAACACACATTGACCTTTTCTCTCTATTGCAATAATTCCACCCTAGTATTTCCAGGAAATTAAATTCCCACCTTCCACAACTAAAATTGAACATCCATGGATTTTGTCACCATCATATGACATTTTAACACATTTAAGAATTCAGAACCATACATAGGACTAAACCAATTTTGCACTATCAAGCTCTTTCAATTTTAAGTGCGAATTGAAATTAAATTATAAATTTCAAATATCTAATTATATTATAAAATGAAAATTTAGTAGGTAAACTTAATTATATTAAATATTTTACCATTTTAGTTTAAGAATCATTGGTGATTCATTTTGAAAAAAATATATAATTGTAATTTTCGAGATAAATGTTTTGAAATAGAGGTAACCTATTTAAAACCAACCATCTCCATATATGTCATTTTAATGAATCTCTTCATTAGTAAAAATACAATGAAGGGTCAAGATTTGTTCCAAGCAAAGATAAAAATAAAAAACAAGGGTCAAGACTCAAGATAGAGGGCGGTGATAAGGGACGGTCGTCCCACCTAAAATTTTCAAATCACATATTTTACTATGAAAATCTTGAAAATGTTGTCATTCCACCCCACCCAATTATTTAAAATATCACTTTCGCCACTCCTATCTTATATTTATGGCTCTAACACATACAATGATACAATACAACAATGTTCATAGCTAAAAAATGCGAGGTTGATCTAAAGAAACGGTGCCATAACCACTAATGATCCGATCAGCAACATCAACACTAGAATCCAATCTCTTGTTCAGTTTACCTAGAGATCTCTAAACTGAAATGAAGTGAATGGATCTGAACTGAACTGAATTCAAGTATAAATTTGTATTATGCCTGAACTGAATAGACTTAAACTGAATTGGAATGAATTAAGATAAATTAAATAGTACCTTTCTCAAAACCACATCCAAGCACATCAAATGCACAAGTGAATAATTTGACATAAGAGAAGAACTAGTCCTATTTAATTAACAACAATAATTAAGTGGGTTAGACTTAGACAAATACTAAGCCCCAATTAAATGAGATAGGCTTAAGCCTTAGACCTTGAATTAAACGTCACGCCACAAAACGCCACAAAAACACAGCAAGCACCAAATACATTGCCCAACAATCCCCAAAATTCACTCCATTTTCATCTCCAAACAATCCCCGCGTATTCAAATTTCTATACAATTTCAGCAATGCCTACTTGCACTACTTCTACTACTACTATATAACTATTCAACAACAACAATACCCCAAAAACATTCTCATTTTCCACCTCCTTCTTCGCCTTTTCCCACGTCTTTGCCCAGTCAAGCTATATATATACTTGTATACAACATTCTCAATATACAATTGACTTCAAAAAGCTGAACTTTCTGTGGTTTGGGCTGGGAGGATGAAGAGCAGGAGTAATGGGAAGGTTTCGGCTAAGTGGATTCCCATTTTCTCGATTTCTTTCTTCTTTCTTGGCATCGTTGTTACCAACAAGTATGTGTGTGGTTTTTTGGAGGTTCTTGGCATTTGGGTTTTTGAAAGTTTGGATTTTTTGGTTTGGTTTGGGATTTGCTGATCTGGGTTTTGCAGGATGTGGGGCTCAGTGGAATCGAATAGTCAGCTGATAACGCAGAAGAGGAGGGAGCAGGAGCTGCAGATCGTAGCTGAGGATTGTGATACCAAGAAAAAGGTTTGTTTGAGTTTGATCTTTTTGGTGTGATTTTTGAATTTGAGCTGTTTAAAGATAGTGATTTTTGAATTTGAGCTGTTTAAAGATAGTGATTTGAGCTCTAACATTTGCTGAAAGTAGTAAATTTGCTATCTCATGATGTGCTTTTGTTGTTGCTTTTGCTTTTCTGGTCGAATTGTTTTTGGGGGATTTTGAGTGGTTTGGATTTGAGTTTGTTTTATTTGATTTGATCATTTGAATAGAAGTCAGGTGAGGAAAACAAGGATGTAATGAAGGAAGTGTATAAAACCCACGAGGCGATCCAGTGAGTTTCGTGAATAAAGCCTTTCATTTCAATTTCTGCATTGTTTTTTTTTTTTGGGACTTTATTGCAGTGTTTTTATGATGTGGTTAACTGGGGTGTTATTTCAGATCATTGGACAAGTCGATTTCAATGCTTCAGATGGAGTTGTCTGCAACTAGAAGTAAAGGGGCGGCAGATACGACTGCTGTAATATCGGACGATGGGGCACCGAGAAAGAAGGCGTTTATGGTGATTGGTATTAATACAGCTTTTAGTAGCAGAAAGAGGCGAGATTCTTTACGTCAGACTTGGATGCCTCAAGGTTGGTATTGCCTCATCGTGAATGTGTTGGTTTTCCTCTTGAGAATTGATTTTAATGTTATGGTTTTCCAGGCGAACAACTTCTCAGATTGGAGCGTGAGAAGGGCATTGTCGTGAGATTTATGATCGGGCATAGGTATGCATCATTTTATATGGTATTATTTTCCCTGCAAAATCTTGTAACATGTTTGCAAAATGTCTTCGAATGTAGAAACTAGAAAGCATTTTCTGAGTTCTTTGGGTGATATCCAAAAAGAAAAAGAATGGTATTTGTGCTGCAACATATCAAATTAGCTAACCAGTTATGTATCTTAATTTTTCAGTGCAACATCTAACAGCATATTGGATAGAGCCCTCGACTCTGAAGAATCTCAACATAAGGATTTTCTCAGGCTGGTACAATTCAACTCCATGCTCCTTTTTTTCCCCTTATTTTCTATTGAAAACTTTAAGCTTCTAATGTTTCACGGATGTAATCTTGTAGGAACATATTGAAGGATATCATGAATTATCAGCAAAAACAAAAATTTTCTTCTCTACTGCTGTTGCAATGTGGGATGCTGATTTTTATGTCAAGGTTGATGACGATGTTCATCTTAATTTAGGTCAGTATCTTTCGTTGATAATCAAACTGTTAATTGTCCAGTCACTATCTAAATTTTTTAGCTCTACATATCTGTCTACATAAAAATAATTCACCAATTGGCTGTATATTTACAGGTACATTGGCTGCAACTCTGGCACGCCATAGATCTAAACCCAGAATATACATTGGTTGTATGAAATCTGGACCAGTTCTGGCGCAAAAGTAATGAACTTGTGCAGTTTGCTTTTGCCTTGGTTTCTTTTCCCCCTTTTTCTTCATCTAACTTTTATATTTTGTGTTGTCCAGAAATGTCAAGTACCATGAACCAGAGTACTGGAAATTCGGAGAAGAAGGAAACAAGTACTTCCGTCACGCGACTGGTCAGATTTATGCCATCTCAAAGGATTTAGCCACTTACATCTCCATAAACCAGTAAGGATTGCTTCGTTGATATATGATCTGCCTTTTGGTTCTTGTATGACTAAATAGGATTTTGTTGAGCTCTTATTTTCCTTTGTTTTTAGAGATTGAATTATGTAAAGTGAAGTCGGTACATTATGGTGTTGAAATGGAGGCAGCTCTTACATCCTTAAAAGTGAAATCCAACGAAAAAAGTACATCTAGCCTGGGCTATATCCTCTAAATAACTCATAGGTCTCGACACATGTTATTTGTTTCTTATCTCTCCATAAATAAAACTTTAGATTAGGCTAGAGTGTCCAAAGTCAATGTGGAAGTTTTTTTAAAGACTTCATTAATGTCAATAAATTTTATTTCAATTATTGTCCTTAATGAGAATTACAGAAGGATTTATTTAATTTTTTGTTGCTTTTATTTTACTAACCTGCTTATATGTAGGCCCATATTGCACAAGTACGCCAATGAAGATGTGTCGCTTGGCGCTTGGTTTATTGGACTCGAAGTTGAGCATATCGATGAGCGGAGTATGTGCTGTGGTACACCACCTGGTATGGTTCTCTACTTCTGTAGACACCGAGTTTACTTCAAATCCACAAGATAACCCCGTGGAGCACCTATATAACTTGGGTGTCATCAGGGCCCAAAATTCGTAGATATGAGTCATGTCACTAACCTTCGAACTTAATCTGTTATTGCTTTTCAGATTGTGAATGGAAGGCTCAAGCAGGCAATGTGTGTGTAGCATCATTTGACTGGAGTTGCAGTGGAATCTGCAAATCAGTGGAGAAGTTGAAATTTGTACACGAACAGTGTGGTGAAGGCGAAGAGGCTCTTTGGAATGCTTTACTATAAAACTCGCTGTTGCTATCGGAAAAGTATATTAACATAATACATAAGCCTTCCATATGAGTGACCAAACTATTGCAGCCAGTTCAAATGCAGTAGTTAACAGACATGAAGGCTTTGGCTAACCAGGTGTGTGTGAATGTTGTAGTTTTCCCAGGCCGATGGTGCCTGTATAGCCAATCGGGTTGATTAGTAGTAGATCGTATTTTATTTAAAGTGTTGGACGCCAGTATTACATTCTTTCGGAATTCAAAACGAATATTACATTTTTGGGGCTGATTTATGGTAGTAAAAGTTAGCAGATTTTTTAATATACAAGTTACCATCTACATTTGTGTTTTCTTTCCTGTGAAGCTATTCCATATCTGTGAATCAATCTTTTGCTTTCACCTACAACTATGTGCATTGATGATTACTAGGTAGGGAGTTATATTGATACTGGGACACTGCCTGATTGCGATATCTGGTGACTGGTCGATAAGCACATTGATCTTTCGTCCTCGTATTGCTATTAGTTGAAGATCAAATGCCTTAGCGTGTTGCCATCTTGATTGTAGATGGTAGGCAAATTAAACATTGCTTACCTACCAGACTGCTTCACAGTTTCTGCTATTTAGTTGTTTGGTCATGCTTCACATATGAAAAGAAGAGCTTCACGCTCATTAAGCTTATACTGGACGTTGCAAGCTTACAAACATCTCAGACGAAGATGAAAATGACACCGGGAGAAAGGTGTGCAGTACACTTCTGGTTTAAGTTCGTTCACCTGCAACCGAAAGTTCATACCGACTGCAGTCGCCAAGCAATGGGAAGTTGCATAAATTCCGGTGTATAAAATGTGATTTTTCACGTACCATACTATATATAATCTTGAATCGTTGCATTGTAAGAGAAATCTACATCCAAATGATGTTTCAGAGACCTGAGGGGGATTCAGTTTAGCTCACCACAAGTAGCTAAGCAGCACCCCCTTCGCTCAAAATGGAAATGCTCTTTGTGCAACATAAGCAAACCTTATAATTACCTTCTGGTCTGGCAACTGGGGCCAATCATTGTAAATTCAAATTTCGAAAATCTCCGAATTTTGGAAGACAATAGGGCCAATGAAACAACCTCTATAAAGGTTTATAAAATTACTTTAGGGCCTCTGGCCTACAAATTCATATCATATAGTCTCATACACACTGTTACATTCGAACCTGAGGTTAGTATAATACTACACTGATATAACAAGTCGGAAAGCTATCAGACTAAGAGTACATCAAGAAACAGACCATATCACTACATCGTTTGGTTAATGATCTTATGTACAAAACCCTAATATCAAACCGAGGTTCAAACAGTAGAAAAGCAACAGGTAACTTTAGCTCTGCTCTTTATAGGGGGTCCATATTAACTTGCTGACATCAACGTCAAGACCACCACGACCGGCAGCTTTGAGGTGACGATCCAGGACCTTTGGATCTGCGCATATTACATGTTGCCCCTTCCGGTACTGGATCAACTCTAGGCCTTGCAGGGTAGTTAAAATATCCTCGGCCTTTATGGCTGTCATATCACTCAATTCCTGGAAGAAAAAAAACAAGAATTGCAAAAACAATTTAAGAAAGCCAGCAACCAATATTTGTACTTAATACTTATACTAGATGTTTGTATCCCGCTATGAGATCAAGATTTTCAGTATTTTTACCTTTTATTAACATTACGTCTTTAATAAATTATTATTGCAAGTTAACACGTGAAACCATTAACTTGCTACCAAAAACCCCAATTTCATGCAACTCTCAAGTTTAATTTGACAAGTTGTGCAGAGTAAAAATTGAAAATTAGATGTTCAATGCTAACCTTAATGGAGATATTGCCTTTGTGTTTCTTCAGAATTTCAAGAAGCACACGTGTCCAGTAACCACGGTAGCTCACAAGTCCCAGATCTGAGAGAGGCCTCTCCGGTGTTCCAACTTTATTTTCTTTCTTAGAAAGTTCGTATGCTGTTTCCATAATAAGAGTTGTGAGCAACTTATTGAGCAAATATGTGATAATATGTGCGACTAGATGAGAAATAGCATGATTTGTAAGCTATCACATTGTTACATCTGAAACACACTTGTATTTTTCTAGCTTCACAAAATGGCTGTAACTTACATATGGTAAACATAAAACAAGCTGCAAGTATTAGAGCTTACAAAATGCGATCAGGAATTTGCCATAGCCTTTTCTCTGGTACGGAGGAAGAGTAAGAATGCAGGCCAAATTATAAGACTCCTCTGAGTGCTTCTCCTGCACAGAGACCAAGGAAAAGTTCAACAATCAGAAGCGTGGACCGTGGAAAACTCTTAATGATGAGAAAAGGTAAGAATCGTGCCATCCCCAGGACATGGCATTTATTTGATTACACTTTATACATAATAGACTGGAATCTGGATAAGACACAGAAGAAGAAACAAGAATCCTTCTTCATACCCATCAAAGAACGCACGGGAAGTATTAACAAAAATATAACCAAGATTGCAAAAGATGAAACTTCAGTAACATACACTATTCAATTGATCGTGCATCAAATAATAGTGTACGATTCAAGGACTCCACAAAATGATCTTCATTCTTCAGCATATGTTGCTAAATTTCACAACATGATGACCATAAGCGTAGAAGACAAGATAGCTCCTTAAAGTAAAGATTACCTTGGAAAAGTAGCCGACCATGTGGCATCCTCGATCATCACATTCACATAGCACATAAAAAAGAAACAGGTCTACATCATAATATAGGGTCTTGTGATCAAGAAACAGTTTAGCAAGGTAGCAAAGGTTTTGTCCATACACTTTGTTCTTTTTGCCATCAACCTGATTCAATGAATAATAGCGAGTTAGATAACAGCAGCAGGAATGAATAATCTCAGCTGTGCATACTGAGACATATGGCAACTGGAGCATGGAAGGGGTAATTGGGTAAGTAATAATGAACAACAGAGGGATGGGCATAATAAACTTCTCCATTCACGAAACAAAAGAGCACTTCCTCATTCCATGTTGACTTAAACATCAGCAGATATGTTTTGTAGTATGCAATCAATAATGGGTACTCAATGCAAGAAATACTAATTGGTAATGCAAGTGTTTCATTTAGGTATATTGATTTAAAAGAAACTAGTGCGAAAGAAACAAAACTTGTTCCTAAATAATATTATGGCAAGCATCATTACAGTAACCAAAGTATGTATTAAAAAAAAACAAAAAAGCCTGTATTCATAGAGCGGAGTATAAAGCAAATTACATCTTGTTCAGACACGCGATTGAGCATAAGGGGAAACTAATAGTTAAAAGTCAATAAATGGTCCAATCTGAAATATATTCTCGCAACGCAACTTACATTGCAACTACATAGAAAATCTAGAGCACCCCAAATACATACTCCAATATACCCCACTTGTACTATACTACATCTCAATATTTTACACATTTTTCTTAAATAATGTGCCCAAACACAAATGTAGCACTTTTAAGCGGACGGAGGGAGTATGTGCGAATATAGAATTCTGTATCATGACAAATTATCAAATCCAGTAAACATGTGGACTTACCTCAAACATTGACAAGGTCCCATTCCTATATATCTCATCACCAGGAGGATGCTTAAGATCACATTTCCTCTACAATTAAGAAAAAATGCACAGGTCAAAAGCCAGAAGCCAGCTAACTCCATCAGTCCAACTATAACCAAAGCACATGTAAGAATGACTATAGCTATAAGGCAAAAAAGAATAGAATTGGAAGCACGGCATATTTCACTAGTTGAGTTTTCCCAGAAGTCCTAATGATCATCTAAGCACAGGATGATGGATGTTAGAGTAGGAGCTCACCATATGCCTCTGTAGCTGTTCTTTGCGCTTCATAAAGTTAAGACAGAACTCACAAAAGAATAGCTTCGTACACTCGTTGTACTCTGGAGGGAAAGGGGAAAAGTACCACGTCTCAATTTCATATTTTCCAAGTTCTATTGTTGCAATATTTTTAACTTTTGTGAACTCTTCATGTTCACGCAAACTTGCTGCATCAAGCTCCTCGTGGCCCTGTATAATGCAAAGCATTACTTCTCAGTCCCTGTGACAAATATTTGAAGGGAGGGAAATACTAAATCTCTAATTACTGACTACCTCAACATGCGTCTCATCAATCTTTCGTTTTTGATGCCTTGTCATTTTCAAGCTAGTCACCTGAAAATATAGATATGAGTATCTTCCTCATACAAAAAGGTACTTGAGTAATGATTTAATCAAAAGACATAACGATAACACTCCAATCTATATAAACTTTTCCGGACGAGAATAACATATATAACATCGAAGTTCCTAGTTTTTATTCACAGCTTCTATTGGTATCTCCACAAAAATCCTGTAAACTAACTTGAGCATGCCAGGGAAAAGAAAGAGCAAAAAAAAGAAACATAATACAAATATGATATTACCTTATCCTCAACTTTTTCATCGACATCTGTTTCTACAGAGTTGAGATCAAGTTGATCAAGTTTTACCCATTCGTCAAGCCTCCGGTTAACTGTGAGAAACAAAGAAACAAACGAAAGGCATACTCAGGCACTGAGGGAGACTACAAACCAAGATCAAATATCTCCCAGACACATGCATGCTTTTGTGCTGAGAGTGCACACTTTTGTGCTACGAGAGCTAGAACGTGGCTTTTGAATTTCATAATTCGCGCTTTAATAAATACTAATTCTTATGTAAGAATGGAAACTCCAGTTTTTATTGGTGATTAAAGTTCTGAGTTTTACATCTATTGTAAGCAGTTCATTTAAGTAAGCGGTTATACGATAACTAATTGTACCAATAACGACAAAGGTAAGCATTTATACAATAACTAATTGTACCAATAACGAAAAAGGAAGCAGTTATACGATAACTAATTGTACCAATAACGACAAAGGTTAACATCAATTTTATGCAATTCTGATGTACACTATTTCAAAGGTTTCCACCGAAGCCTCGTCCCAATTTAGGTGAATTAGATACAATTAGCATCTAGCTTCATCTTAAACTAGAAATCCGAGGTCAAGCAGCATGCAACATCGCAAATGAACTTCCCAAAATTATTTCAACCCATGAACACCATATACAAACAGAAATGACCCAAGACACTGGATTCAATTCTGGTTTCTAAATGAATTTTAACTATACTTCTACAATTCAATGTTGGGGCGGGGTCATGGAAACCATTATTGATCATTGCTTTGCCGCATTTTTTTTTTAAACTATACTTCTTCAACTCTATTCAGATTTATAGTCAATTAATCAGTAATTAGTCTTTGTCCTCCACATCTCTGACCATAAAATCACAAGCTACCAAATTTCCCCAAACCCTAACCCTAATTCCAAGATTAAGCTCAACACCTTTCCCAAAAAATACAGAAGAAACAAAAATCAGCTGTAATTCTTACACTCAGTGTAGTGAACATAATACTCGTAATCATTAGGTCCCTCATACGGAAGCCTGCGGCGTTCTATGACCTTGCCGGGATGGAATTTGCTGTCACGCCACTTGCAATTGACGCGCGTGCCGACTTCCAGAGGCAAAGCAGTGGATTTCCTCTTCCGTGGGGCTTCGATCTCGGGCTGGGCTCCGTTGGATTCAGGCAGCGGAGGAGCCATCGTCCCTTTGCCGCCGTGACCGTTCACCGGCACGGTGGTTAGGTTCTCAATTGCAACCATGTTTGATTTTTGGGTGCCGAAAAT
>JAYMSL010003759.1:0-11963 GCA_036897195.1 Plantago coronopus | reverse complement strand
ACATGTTCCCAAAATTTGTAAATATTTTCCCAAAATTTACCCTAAAACCTTTTGGCCACAAACACCCTGGTTTGAATACCCCCCAAAAAAAGTGACCCGGGGGCCCAACTGCCCACATCCCCCCACCGGGGTGGTTTCCCCCGTAAACAAACCCCCCCCCCCCCCGGATGTGGTCAAATCGGAGCAGAATGTGATCACCGCCCTACACGTGCATCTTAACCGAGCGTGTAAAATTCCAATCAACCACCATAGTCTACTCCAATGCGTCAAATGGGCAGCTTTCCTATGCACGAAACGTGACTGAGCAAACACAACTCAGTTGAAATTTAGTTTAAATTTGTATAGTTGAAACTTATATTTGAAATAAGTTCAGTTCCGTTTGGAGATTTTCAAACGAACTGAACAGGCCTTACTATTCCATCAACTTAAAACCGAAAAATAAAAATTCATAATTTGAAACATGTAAATATATAAATTTATTTCCTATAGTTCCTAGCTACTACTATTCTATATATTTTCTCATAGGCCGACACTTGGCTATAATAAGCATAATAAGCTAGATAAACAAAGTATGATTTGTGTAAGAGCAATTTCAGCTAAGAAATCAACATCAAGAATTAATTGAATGACAAAAGGCGCAATTATGCTGGACCAACATGCTTAATCCAAATTTTGAGTGATGCCATCACTCTTAAATTATAATATATCAAAAATGATGAATGGTAGGTACATGGATAAAGTTTGAGCTTCTTATATATTCATCATCTAATAAATTTATAATTAATAAATATAAATATCATGAAATTGCTAAATGACAAATAGCCAACAGAAAATAAATATTTAAAATAATATAATGGAGTATTATCATCAAAGATTAGGATCACGCATTTGATGTCATCAAGATTTCTCGAATCATGATGCCTACTTCCAGAATTGGCATTTTATAATAATTTAATTATTAAATTCATAATTGAGTCTCAGAAAAACAAAAACAAAAAAAAGTAAAATTGATAATTATCATTGTGGCAGGGCCAGAGTATTTTGTAGGGAACTGCATATTTGATTAAGTGCAAATTTTGTGGGGTTTTATTTCATCTGATCCATGCCACTTTGATCTCAAACTCCATTTCTCAACCAAGCATCCATAATAACAAAGATCTCCACCATAAACATATATATATACTCCAGTACTACTCTAGTAGCTCAAACTCAAACATATTATCAAGTGAACCATAATATTACCGCTCGAAACAAAACGACATATGTTATCGGAAGAAGAAAAAAAATCATCTAGCCGGCTTGTCATGTACATGAACATACATACATTCTTCTCAGTCTCAAAGAGAAAACAATGGTAAGTTACTGAAGGCGAACTAAAAGGAACTTCAATGGAATGGAAGACAAACAGATCCAATCAAATCAATAAAATTTAATCATTATCCTTTCCCTTGTTGTCATTAAACTACCGTCTGTTGTCCACATACAGCAGCTGGGAATGAAAGAAATCACTCTTCTAGCGAAATGCCGAATAACCACAACGATTAATGCACCCAAAGAGCATATGGTGAAAATGATCCAGGCATCAAGACCCGTAAAAGTAGGTTGCGCTGAGAGTATACAAGATGACATGTGTAGCGAGGAGAAGGACTTTTAGCTTGGGCATCTCACTTCTTAGAAGAGATCCACCTTCCTTTTCTGCATGTCCTGCTTCCATTTGGGTAACTTGTAGAAAGCGTCTTTGCTCATTCCCAAGACTGACTGGAATTCTTCATCGGACAGATAGGCCTGAAATTAAACGTATATCATTCACAAATTACAGCTGAGTATATTAGTAGTAGAATATATACCAAAAAAGCTCTGCTTCTGTTTAGAATCATATTTTTTAAAACTTAAATCAAAAGTAGGTCAAAATCAATTTCCATAATCATTTACATCATGGTGAAATGATTTAAATGGAGCAGAATAGGTCAAAATGGCTTTCATGTTTATATGGTGAGGGTTTGCAAAATGCGCAGAAAAAGAGAGCTTATAAGTTAATTTCTGAGTCTAAAAAAAATCGGACTTTTTCAGATTATCTTAGGTGCAGATTGTCAAAAACCTGTTTTACAAACACGAGGAAAGCTGATTACAGGATCAGCATATTCTTGGAAAAATAATCGGCAAGAACTCATTTCGAGAAATCTTAATTTGCAGTTTCAACTGATCACTGTCGCAGCTCATTATTACATATATGATCAAAACGTTCTATGCATTTGATTTCTGGACAACCTTCTGCCAAGTTCCAAAAAAAAAAAATCCACAAAATTTTGACATCTTGTTTGAGCATAAGATTTTGCAAACTGGTTTATTTTGGCAAAAAGAGGTGAATCATAATACACTGGTATAATTATTTTGGAGATAACAGAAGTGATGGTTGGAACTTGGAACTAACCTCTCTCCGTTTAAAATCAATTCCAGTGACAGGATTATCTGATTTAGCCCTCAGTTGTTCGTAGGCAAATATACTCTGGTTAGAATCAGAGCCATTTTCTTCTTCAGCGACTTCTGATTTTGACTCCAAATCATCACTATTAGTCTCTGACACTGGCTCAACTGTCTTGGTCTCCTCCTCAATTTCTTTGGATTCTTCAACCTCAGTAGTATCATCACTTTTCACAGGAGTTGCTACAATAATTTGGGGAAAACGTTAAACAAGTAAGCTAGTAGAATCTGTGTCATATAGATCACGTTAATCGAAGATTTTCATGGTTATAAAAGGCTCCATCAATGAATGTGCCGAGTAAATTGAAGTCAACACTTAATGAAGCTTACATACAAGTAACAGGTGCAGATACATGGACTAGCTCGAGTTATAATCATCAAATGAGAGCATGATAATAACTGGCATTGATCAGGATGGAAGAATTAATAGTTTGAAATCCCACCAAATTCATGCAACTTACACCAAATTTATGTATTTATTTTTACCAACAGAGCATTAAAAAAACAGAAAGAAATGAAGTCTAAACTCCAGAAAATATGGAGGTCTTCCATGTGATAAACATAATTTAGGGTGAATTGAAAAAATTTACACAAGAAACACAAGGATGCTCATGTATTTTCCGAACTATGGTGCGGTACAATCTTACTCTGGAGATAATGATATTTTGAGGAACTTCTTTCCTTAAACCGGATTTCGGAAATTCATATACCCATTAACCCATATGACATGTTAAACTATGGCCGATTAAGTCTGACGAATCAGCTCCTTATTCCCGAAGGTTTAGCTTTTGTAACAAATGAAATGATTTTTCTTCATAAGCAAAAGCACAGGAGTGAATTATAGCACTAGTAATACCAGGATTGCTGGCTCCTGCAACTGGACTTCCACTTGACCGAGTGGGAGAGACACTAGGCGATGGTTTTGTCTCTGCTTTCAGAACGGAAGATAAAGCGGCCACTGCAGCAGCTCTTTGTGACGCCTGACTCGTTCCCCCAGGCTTTGGAGATGTTGAGACAGCTTTTGGAGTTGGACTGCCAGTTGAACTGAATGCAGAGTTCAGGGCAGCTAACGCCGAAGCCCTTTGAGTTGGACCGCCATGACTTGGACCATTGGACTTCTCCTGATTTGAAGATTGCTTAAAGAAAGTCAGTATGGGAGATTTAGAAACTCAGGCAAAAAGTATACTAGTGAAAGCAAGCTCGTAGGTTTCATATAACCTGATTGCAAATTTAATAGGGCCAAGCGTAACACAGTGCAATAGCAAACTCTTGGGGGTTAATAACACTACTGAACTTATTTCAAAAAAAATAATAATAACACTACTGAACTGATGAGGTGGTTCATGATACTGATACCAACATCATGCTGCTTGTGAAACGATGGGTTGGAACGTATGTATATACAACATTCACATAATTACAATTTAAAGAAGTTCTTTGTGTTTGAATGATTTTATGTACATGCAAATTTGAGTAGTTGTGACTTGTGATTTGTAAAAGCAAAGTCACATTCGAAGATATGGAAAAAGAATCAAACAAGTGATTATCTCGACACCAGATTTGCAAATTTTCAAGACAGATATGCACAAAGACATCATATGATGTGAGACCTTCAAACTTATAATGAATGATGATGCTCACACATACTATAAAATTACCTCATGCCCATGCCCAGCGCCGAATAGTAGCATGACCTTCTTCTGAAATGAGTTTCCATGAGCCTGATTTAAAAACACAACTATGTCAATTCCATCGTCCATGCACATTTATAACATAAAGTTATCATCACAAAAGTGCAATCATTATATCAGCCCTCCAGCACTTCGATTTTCATCTAGTGGTAATGCCATCATATTAGTAATACCTAATGGACCTGTGCACTAATCACATTAAAATTCCATAAAATAGTTCTGCACTCAATTTAAATTGGTTGATGATGCATGTAGGTCTAGAACGTTTTAGTTTCCATAGAAGAGAGAAATATAAAGATCTTGCATTCTCAACATGCCATATCTAATTCTCCAATCCCTCCCCATCGGAATAAGTAGAGCGCATACAAAATTATGTCTTATGTTAACTTGCAAAGGCAATCCTGCATCATTACAAAACTCAGAAGAATAGGAGTATCAAGCAACGTACACTAGCTTTTGCAGGATCCCATGAGAAATAGGTAGTGAAGAAGTTTGGCTCATTTCCTTCTGTAACTTTGTACAAGGGAACATATGGTGATAACCCATCTAAAGAGGCAGCCATCTCAATATATTTCTGCAAAAAGCTTTCACTAGTCAATTTGCAGAAAAATAAAATGCCAAGTTTAAATTTTTAATCAGTAAAATAATCTATTACCCGTCCAATATCAAAAGCATTTTGCTTCTCCTTTGGCTCCACCGATTGTCCAACCCAGACAAACACTTCGGCATGAGTATCAAGTATTAATATATCCTCCGTTAAAAGGTCATCTTGAGAGAAGTTATATATTTCCTCGACCTGAAATGTATCAAACATGCAAAGCCGTTAGACATGATTTTATATGAAAGGGCTTCTTAACGTAACTATAAGTATATACCTGAAACTTTCCTGCGAGTCCATGTTGCAGCATCAGTCACACGAATAGGTCAGAATATTTTAACATATAAAAGTGATCAAATCAGCATAAGAAAAATAATAATATAATTGAACAATACGATATCTACCTTTATTAAACGAGAATTCAAATAAGTGAGGATCTCTGCAAACCTCAGGTGTTGACTTCTTGCTGGTGTAACTTTGTTTTCCCCCAACAGCAAACCAAAATGCTGAGCTCTCTGTTCCTTCTTTAGTGTGTTTTACTGCTGACCCAGGCTGATTGATGATTGAAGTTGTCAATTATAAAACATGTTCCGGCAACATGTTGTTTCAATGTTATATTAAATCCAATGTACAGAACTCCATATATAAACAGAACTATTAAAAGTATTTGGTCAAATACTAATTTCCGAAAGCTCATTACAGGTGCTGTTGGTAGACGACAGGAATTACCTTAAGAAACTCAGCAATTTTGGCTGCTAGTTTTTGCTGTTCAAAGGTGCTCTGGTTGCCGTGCCAGTTGAACATTGCAGTTCCAGTTTGCAACAAAAAACATTCATTTGAATTCAATGATGTTGCAGCCTAAAAGGGCAACAAAATAAAGAGTGAATCAAGTGAAAGGAACTGGACATGGCAATGATTCAAAATGATCCACAAATTTCCTATTTAATGTTCAAGAATAACTCATTGAACATACAGCTTCAACTTGAAGAACTTTGTTGTTGTGAGTAGAAGTTCCAGATATGCAGATGAGAGCAACACCATCAGCAGTGTATGTTTCATCATTTAACCCTTTGTCAGCAATATAATTCTTGTAACCAGAACTTACTCCACCCTAGTACAAAAATATGATACAAGGAAACCCATAAATCATTCAGTTTACATGATTTCTCATCACTTTATGCTTTCTTTCAAGTTGAATGAACTATAAATGCACCTTGAGAACCACCATAGGCTGAAAGATTGCAACAAATTGTGGAGGCTCTTTACCTTGATATATCCAACCCTGCAGGAATATAAATTTCACTTCAAATTGTGTTTGAATTGTCAAAGTGGGCACATGATTAGGTGCATCATTACCTGTACCGGACGCCCCTTCAGTGAGTTATACATTGTAGTATACAATTTGGTGGCCATCTTTTGGTCATCCTGCAATCAGAAACTCAGGCTGTCAGAAACTCAACCAAATTCATGATATCATTTGGACAATTAATAGCTCCAACTGTCGCACGTTATATGCTTCAGATATACAAAGACCACAAGAAAACGACAAGTCAAATATGATGAGCAAGCAAGACTGCTTGAATTCATTCAACAATAGCAATCTATAGTCCACAAGACCTACACAAAGTACTGCACTGCTATTAATGACAAAAACAGATAGGCATAACTTAATGTAATTGTATACCAATTTTCAATATATGAGACAAATTTCACAAATTAGTTCCATGGTGGGGAAAATGTGTTGTTTTTCTTATCGACATCAATCACAGTGATTTATGTTTATTGTCAGTAAGATGATTTGTACCTCGATACTGTCTTTTCCAATCCAACAACACAGGTAGTAATCGTCCTTCTTTTCATGGGAATGATACGTATAGAGCACAATATAGCAATCCCCGCTATAAAATTTACCAATGTCATCATTCGGTACAGGAGTTTTGGCATTCCCATTGATGCGCCAGACCTGAAACAAGCAAATAATTCAAATCCCATTTCCCATGTGTTAGAATATGTCAGGAAACAATAAAGTAAATTAAGCTACCAGACCTCGGTTTTTCCTCCTCCCTCGAGCAACTGGGGGATTTCTTCATTGACAGGAGCACTCTTACTTGCTCCTTTCAATCCAACACCCTGCTGTTTTAACAAAGCTACAAAAAAATGGGAAAATGTTTCCATTAAGTACATATTCAGTAAATGACAGGATGTCTTATAACTGAACCTTTACCTGCCACTTTGCCCCTTCCCTCTTCAGCAACAGGCGGCGCTGATCCTGATGGCCAGGACTCAAAGTTGGACTTGAACGAATGTGTTTCATAACCTTGAATAAGCCGCGTTATATGTGTAGATTTCGGTCTATTTTGGCTAGCAATAAAATCCTGAAATATCACTTACGTGAGGTTCAATAGAAAACTATCTAGAGTATGAGAAAGATGTAATGTCAGCCTTTTTACCTCTGCAACTTTCATGGCAGCCTTTCTGTCATCAACTTGAGTAACTCGACCAACCCAAACAAAAACCTCAGCACCACAATCCAACAAATAGCACTTGTTATTCTCGAGAAGTGACTTGGAAAGTTCCCCATCCAAGGCCTTAACTTGTCCATCAATAATGCTGAACAGAAGCGACGCGCATCAGTAAGAGTGGTTCTCAATATTAATAGTTAAGAAACACGACTCACTGCATCAGCTCCGAAAACATAAAACAGACATATTAACATTGAAGGAAGATGTAAGAACAAGGAAACCCGGTTATGCATTACTCAACATTCTTGTTATACACAAGTGGGCAGAATCATGCATTAAGAGTTCACATCAACCAAAGTAGCCGAAAGAGTAAAACTTTACACCAAACCGCCCGGTGTGGCCCCAGCCCAAACACTCTATATGCAACCAACCACAGCAAAACTGGAAGTGAATGATACAAACCAAAACAAAAATCATGCTAATAAGGATGTCAAAATGCATAAAGGGTCAGATACTGACAGAAAAACTTCTATGTCTCCCTCCTAGGCACTAAACGAACTTTTGCAAATTAAACGATAATACTATCTTCACACAGCTACTACCACACCAAAGGCATATTATGCTAGTCAAACCGAGAGTCACTTTTAATCACGCCAATAACTCGATTGACTAAGCAAACTAGAGAGAAAAAAGATCATGCAGGTCCTCACGCAAGACAATGTACATTAATAAATCACACAACAACCCGGTGTACTTTGAAGGATGACCAACAACTTTAACTCATACAGAATTAAATGAAATAGAAATTTGACTACCTAAACAGTTGTGCAGGGGTCTTCTCGGCAACAATATCATCTTCACTTGCTACCTTTTTCCCAATTGGAGCAAATCCACCAAAAAGGACCCAGAACTCACCAGAATCTGACTCGGCTTGTAATTTTCCATCATCTAGCAATAACATTTACAGACAGATTTAGAGAAAATGATGTCATGGCCTCATTGACAATAAGAAACAATATACAAGGGGGAGAAAACCAGCATAGTCTAGATGCTATAGAGAGTCCTTACCAACAATGGCAACATTGCATGTACCCTCATGATACTTTTCCTTTAAAAATTGAATTACTTCTAGTGCTTTGGCCCTTTCTTGAATATTGGAGTTTGCACCATTGAACTGATATATCTTATCTTTGGTATCAAGAATAAAAACGTCATCATGATTTAATGAGGACCGCACAAATGGGACCTGCATAAAATGGAGAATCAGTCAATCTTTGCATAAAAATGATGTGAAGATGCTTCTGGTGATGAATAAAGTGCTTGAAGTTTCATTTCAGTAAGCTAAATAGTAGAATTCATCATTCTACGAAATTATTTAACTGATAGAGGGCTCCACTAATTAAACTAATGGAACATACTCACCATTTTCCCATCACTTAAAAAATCAAAGTAGTTTGTGCTGATAGCAGTTTTACATATACAATTTCCTTTTAATGCAATTTCAGTTTTACCTGCTTCAATCTTACAACACGTTTTCCTTTACAAGTATATAGTCGTGTTTCAAATTCATCTTCTTTGACTTCTTTGAATCCACTAGCAACGCCTCCTTCCATTGGTATGATACAAGGTTTAAAATAAGACAAAAATTTGTCAGTTTCGTGCCCTTGAAGTTCCCGATACTGCACAGCACGTCCCCCAAGGACAGCATCAAGTTCAACAGTTTTGATGGCTGCAGTTCCAGCTTCATCCTATAAACAAGTGCAAAACCTTAAAGTGATTCCACAGACACGAATAAAAAGTTGTTCCATGGAAAAAGAGAAGTAAGACAAACACCTGACTAGTATCTTTTCCAAGCCAGAAGTGTATGTCATAAAGATAAGCGCCTCCTTTTCCAGGACTTGTCTACATAAAACACAGTATCGTGAGGGTTGTTAACTCCAGATTTCTGAACATAAAATGTTCACATTCACAGTACAGGATTTCGAGCAAACCTGCAATACTATATAGGAATCTCCCGAGCAGAATTTACCATAACTAGATTTTGGCAAAGGAACTGGTTGAAAATTCTCGATCCTCCAGATCTCAGTCCCTCTGAGAAGAGTTAAGTTTTACAAGAAAACTGAATATATAAAAATTCCCACAAACATCTTCAATATAACAAACCAATTATACTGCAAATTAATTTGAAGGAAACTTTCAATGAAGCCAAATTTCTGTAAGGAAAGGATACATTCTCTGGCCTGCTCCTTGGAAAGCAGGTTCCAGTGCTTTAGCTGTACTAGACATTTGGTATATTGATCCCCTTAAACAGAGAAGTAAACAATGCTTCTAGGACGTTGACGAATGCTCTTCTACTCCACTAAATAACTGTTAAAAAAGTAGTATGAATAAATTTTCAAGAACTGAAATCTGGACAAATAAAGGACATGCTAGCATTTCTAGCTAGAGTTTAAGCAATCACCACCACTGTAATTGAGAGCAGGAAACATAAGATTAATGTCCTTTCCACAGAGAAAATATTGTATGAGCATATATTAAAATGTTTAACAAAATTGCCATCATTGTTTTTCTTTTGTTCTAGGAGAAAGCAGTCATACTAGCACTTCATTGTCTAATCATGCATGAGTTGATCATATGACAAATTACAAAAATTATTTAAAAGCAATACCAGACCAGTTATCAATCTGTACGTAAAAAATATCATTCTTGGCAACTGGAAAACATGATACAGAAAATAAAAACCATAATTTCCTAAAAAAAAAAAAAGGAAAATATAAACCATAAAACTAGGATTGCGAATGAAAAGGATATACTATATTGACTGTTCCATTTCTTTCACCTACTAGGATTTTTATTTGGCACTATTGTGAATAAAATGATAAGATTCAGATTTAGATGCCCTCTGACTCTCTTTAAAAAAATTCTAGTATCCAGATCATATGTGAAGCATCATGTCATTAGATTACATATTATATAACAGTCCATATCCACAAAAGTTGGACAGGGCAAAATTAAAGAAGCAAACAGCTTGATTGAACAGTTTCCCCAGGTCCTAGTACCGCCAGAACAGGATAAAAGACAGTTGAATAAATGAGCTCAATTAGGGAACCGAGAAATTCTACAAAACTAACAGGGAAATGAAACAACTCAAGGCAGAAAAGCTTACTAGTTCATATCTAAGAAAAGATATTCAGAGTGGCAGACTAATTTCTATAAGTATTTACACAAAGATGATGTGCTCCTCAGGACTACGGCGATTAGCTAACCTTAGTTGGTCAAAGTTTGTGCAAACGGAAACAAAAGACAATTCTCAATCAAATGCTTTTAATCACGAGCACAGCCTATTAAAGAAATCTAATAAGCTCCCAAAGATAGCCTGCCCTAACATAAAACATATAGTTCACATAACCGAATGAAATCGAGAGCCAAAATATAATTGTCAGCTAAACATCCTATTAACAGACTACATTTCGATCACTGAGCTTTGCAGTTACAAGATCAAGATAGTATTCTGATCAAGATAGTATCGAAACAGTACGCCTAAACATATTTATTCATCCAGCATCAAAGCAGCTGCCAAAAGTTTCCATCTTTTTTATCATTTGGCACATTACAACATACGAATATGAAAATGGGAAAACACACCTATTCTAATGAAATGATCGAATTGAGCCCCGCTGATATGAATGCCGGGCGGAAACAAGAGAAAAGTAATGTTTTTAAAAAAAAGCAAAAAACCGACGGAATCAAGAAAGAAGAAAATGGATCGAAGAAAGGGAGAGGGGAATTGGAATTGGAATTAGAATGATTGGAGCATACGAACCTTATGGAAGGGAAGAGATCTCTTAAATTCCCTTTCTCTTATTTTGATAGAAGAGATTCTTTCTGCTAAAGGGATGATTTAAGAGAGAGAAATTGCAGACAAAGGAAAGGTTTATTGTATCGGAATTTGGAACAACAAGGAAGAAGAAGAAAGACCATGCAGAGCTGGCAATAATGCCTTTTCTTTTCCTTTTATATACTAAAATAAATATATATATAATTATGAATATTATCAGAAAGTCAGAAAATAAAGGCTGATACATGAAATTTCCTTGGTTTTATTATATTATTATTGTGGCATCCATATTTATTTCTACCTTTTGACCATCTTCTTCCTAAATATATTTTCTTAATCTCATTTCGGCTCATTCACAAATTAAAACTGTTTTATTCAAACATAATACATTTTTGAAATTGTTGTTTAGAATGTCGCCCTCAATAATCACTAATATTAAATGTAAACCATTACATCGTTAATTTAATTGTTGATGTATAAAACGCATTACGTCACTCTGGGTCGTTTTAGTCTAAAATCACATGTAAGTCTTCGTGTTCTACCGCGTACCCGAGCTCTTCACGTTCTTCCTATACGCTAAGGCCTGCACACTTGAGATGGGGGGAGGGTTAGTCCCTTTTACCAGCTTGTCGTGGGCAAACTTGAGGTGACTTAACGGGGAAGGTCTAGGAGTAGAGCCGTTCCTTAGAGATGATAGAAGAGAGAGTTGAAGTTGTTGGTTCCCTTTTGAATTCAACATAAATGCTCTATTTATAGGCAATCAAGGTCAAGGCAGATGACCGTTAGATCGTTTGTGATCGGACGCTCCAGCTTTAGTCCCGTAATTGGGCTAGGGCCCATGGACATAAATTGGGCCTGATCATCTTCAGAGCGAAGATGGGCCAAGTCGATTA
>JAYMSL010003758.1:0-11964 GCA_036897195.1 Plantago coronopus | reverse complement strand
ACAAGATTCACAAACTATGCTACATATATATTTACACACACGCACTGACGCACACACACACCTTCTGGAACTCAGTTGGGAGCATCGGTTGACGAACCATGATGTTGAGACGTTGATGATGAATTTTCACTACCTGAATGTGAGCCAGCCAACGAAAA
Source organism: Plantago coronopus (assembly GCA_036897195.1). Taxonomy (NCBI): domain Eukaryota; kingdom Viridiplantae; phylum Streptophyta; class Magnoliopsida; order Lamiales; family Plantaginaceae; genus Plantago; species Plantago coronopus. The sequence continues at coordinate 11,806 of JAYMSL010003758.1, read as the reverse complement.
TATATTACCGAAAGGCCAGGGGATTGGGACAGAGAAATGTGTTTCATTCTCATTGTTATTTTCTTCTTCACTACTAATGTTATTACTAATGTTCCTCAATCTCTCAGGGTCAAGCTTAGACTCGTCTGGTGGTAACTGATACCTACACATTGGGCAAGAGCTATGAAGTTGGAGCCATGGCAAAATGCAATTGTTATGGAACTTGTGTTTACAAGGCATCTCCTTCACTTGAGTCCCGACCTCACATTCATCTAAGCAAACACAACATTGTATAATCTCTTTGACGTTCACAGTTGCCAAAGATTCCACTGCTTCCTTCTTAGCCGGTGGAGTTCCATACCTGTTAGGATCGTTTTCTGCCAGATGCTGCAACAACTGATCCAGACCAGGGCCCATGAAGTAATCGCCCAACGATCCAAGTGGGATTCGGTTTCCTGAATTATCACCACTTGAGTTATTCGAATCCTGAACAATTATAGTTTGGTTGAAAGGATTGACTAGAATCACACGTTCTTCTCTCTCCCTATAGTCTTCATGCATATCTCTGCCTCTCTGATCATCACTAGTCTCAGAATTTCCTGATTCAGATACAATTCCAGATCGTCCATTTTGGAGGAGTCGGAGAATTGCAGCCGTGCTCCTTCGTCTTGTCCTCATTAGCATACTGAGTTCACGATCAATCTCCGCCTCTTCATCGTCATCAACACCATCATCATCATGATCCACATCGAATTCAAAGCCCCTATGACGGTGGCGACGAGGACGTTGTGGAATGCTCATCATGCCAAGTAAAATTGGAGCCCAGAGAGAGAGGGCTCGCTGATCAGAAGAAGGTTCTCTGCCTATCCCAACAAGAGGATTTTCGTTTTCTTGAGAAGGGTCGGAGGCCATTTCTTCGACGAAACCGCTTAGACATATGGGACATTTTACGGACTCGATCTCCGTAATTGGATTCACCATCTGTGAACACATGTGGCACCAATACCTAGACCCCTCTCCTTGGTCCTCCATTTATGTAGGCTAAGTCTTTAACCTTGTCTATGTACCTGTTAAAAGCAAAAACGATGAGATTGTCAAATAAAAATCTAAAATGAAATGCACATCTCGATACCCTCAAATTCTCTTATGAACTGTCTAGCAGAATAAGGAAATATCTAGTTACTCAAATCACCAGTTCATAAAACAACAAACCAAGATCAACAATGCTTGAGTCCAAATGTAGGACACATATAGACAACAAAATGAACATCCAGGAGCCAAGGTCAACAAGTTTAGAAACAAAACAAAAAAAAGGTTAATCCGGCTTGCAAAGACAAGAAATTGAGTAAAAGCTTGCAGAATTTGGGAGATCGAAATAGCATCTTAGGTTTGAGGATCACAAAGAATGAATGTAATTCATATGGCTTACATTAGCAAAGGGTAGGTAAAAGGCAAAAAAAGGTGTCAGCAAAAAGCTTGCATTATCTCTCTTAACAACAACAACAACAACAACAACAACAATTTACATATACATGTCCATGAAAACACAAAGATCAGGAAGACAGGCTAAACCCCATCAAAGATTTTCCCACTAAATCATGATTATTCCACTAAATCAAAGATATATACTGTCCTGATTATCATGCATGATGAACAAGTTTTCAATTTTACAGCACAATTCATTCATCATATAACATTACAAATTCAAATAAAGCAGCAACGGGAAGTTTTTTAAAAAAACAAAAGAAATTCCAAAGGGTTTGGTATGATTCACCTGTAGAATTCCTTGAAATTGATGGGCTAATTTCTCAGGTGGTGGAGGTGAATGGGAAAAAAAGAAAGATGTGAATTTGTGTGTGTTGGAATCTATTTGTTTATTTGCAGATGGTGGGCCATTAAGGCATGGCATCTGCTTCTTCAACTCAATACAATACAATACCCTATATTATGTGAAGTAACATGTATAAATTGATTGATTGATTAATTAAGGGTATTGAATAAACATGAGTTGGATTCATTCACCATGGTAAATAGGAAGGGGAGAAGTCATCTATCTATTGATGGTGAAAATGAGATCATGACAATCAATGAAAATGAATGATTTTGGATTTATTTAATTTAAAAAATGGATGGATATCCTAGTGTTAAGCATTAATATGTTTTTTGTTGGTAAACGGGGAATATGATGGATGGAAACTGGTAAAGAACCTCTCACACACCGTCTACTCTCTATTTTCCAATACCCATCCATCTTCACTCTTGAATTCGTAATAAATTTATCTGCTCTGTTCCGGTACAAGTTTCACATCTTATTCTTTTGTCAAATGAAACAAGGTGAATGTATTTTTTTTAAACGACAAAAGGTAATTTATTAATAAGGAAATTCCTTGAGAGAAAAAGAACACGCAAGAGAATTGCATGTAATATGTCTACACCGTAAAAGAAATGCTTCCTGCTAATTGCCATAGACTACACACGCGAGGAAGATTACACTTATATCCCAACCATGAATACAAACTTAGAAATCAAGACTAACATTGGATACATGAGACTACGCTGGATTCCTTCTTGGCCAAAGATCAGGTTTGACAAAATTGCTGACACCATCGGTGTATAAATCATCATAATGGAACATCCAAAACCGGGTTTAACCAAAGTCTGCGGATAATATCACGCGTATATCTCCTCAATCAATGGAAAAGATACATGACCTAGGATGTAATAACCATCAGTTCCTTCAGATTAATTAGGTGAATGTATTAATTAAACGAAGAAGAAATAAAAAAAAAAAAAAGAACAAATAATTAATAGTGAGTATCATTCATATGTAGAAAATATTAATAATGATAGTGGATTGATAAAGTTGTAAATATGAGTTAGTTATAATGATATTAGTTTAGTGGATTGGATGCCTCACTTGCCCAAATGAAAATGAGAATGAAAAATTCAAAGTTTATATTTTCTAGAAAAAGGACAATGGTTACTGATTCTTGCTAAACCGTGAAATGGTAAAAACGGCAAATGCGACTTTTGTTTGACTTAAAATCGTTAACAATGGAATGTTTAAGAACTAGTTGTTTATATAGGTGGCTCCCGTCTAGGTGTGAAAACCCTTCACTATGTATTTTCCGGCATTACAGATTTGCAGCTTTTCCGTTACCATTTTGCTATGGTGAAGAAGTAATAATGCGACTACTCAAGCTACAAGATTAGATGTTCGTGAGGATTTAGCTTTAATGAAGAAGGATTTACAGGCTTTTGGGGTTTTGGGGGAGGAGGATTTGATTGTTGATGCCGATACTAATTCTGATTATTGTATGATAATAGTCAAGTATCTGGAGCTAGCTCAATTTCCTCAATTTCACATCGTACTAATTCTTACTTAACCTTGTAACTTTGGGCACCTATTCCTCACTAACCCAAAGTTCATTTTGCTCGTACAATATATAAAATTGAAGCTCTCACTTATTAGCTTCCGACTAAATATTTATTTTTCTCATTTAACGAATAATTAAGAAATAGTCTTCATATCAAAACACCCCACAAGGAATTATTTACTTCTTTCATCCTCTTCATACAAAAACATATGGTTCCATTGTCTTTTCACAAATGTGTTCTTTATGCTTTGAGGTTTTTGGGTGTATCATTATGTGTACATGCAGTACTGTTGTATGTTGTATGTTTTGCAAGTTGATGAAGGTGTAGAAAATAACTCTAATCTTAGAAGGAAAAAATGATTCTACAAGCATGTAGTTTGGTTTGATACATATATGGAAAATGTAGTTAGAAACAATATTCAGAATATATATTCAGTTGTAGCATAGATAATATGAGATATGTTGAATTAAAACAAACTTTTAAGGATTGGTATCCAAACACTTGGTGTGGACATGAGACACAATTCCAAAATTAGTATTGGATAAAAATGTCTTCACCTGATAATCAGATCAAAACAGTTGCATGCTTCTCTGTACAACCACTAACATTTTCAGATTAGCTTGAATCCCGGAATGACATGAAACAACTCTTCTTTTACCATCTCAGATGTTATAAATGGACAAGTAAAAAAAATCATATGTTTCACTAATATTCTATTAGTAATATTTTTCATCTCTTGCATATGCATGTCCCCAAGTCCTGACAACATTTTGTAGCATTAGTTGTCAGGGCAAAGGGACTACGTAGCTCCTCAGAGAGGTGAGGAATATAGTCAAATAATCACTATAGCATAACAAAATGGGAGCCGGGAAAAAGATAGGGATCTCAATAGTGTCATTGATCCTTGTGGTCGGGGCTGTCATCGGTGTGGTTGCTGTGGTACGAAACAACAGCCATAGTGATGAAGAAAACATCAATAGCAGCAACAACAACGATGCGAACAATGACAACAACAGCAACAACAACAGCGGAAATGGGAATAAGAGTAACGATATTCTTGGCATGATTCAACAGACGATGACATCATCTGTGACGTCAAAGGCCATACAAACAATATGTGATCCTACAAGCTACAAGGAGATGTGCATTCAAACCTTAGAGCCCGTTTCCAAAAATGCCAGTGCTACACCTAAGGATTACATGTTGACTGTTATTCAGAAAACTCTAGATGCAGTTAAGAACGCGTTGGACACGACTGGAAAAACAGTCGTTGACAAGAACACAGAGCCTTTCGATCACATGGCTGTGGAGGATTGCAAGGAACTGTTAGACCAAGCAATTTACACACTAGAAGCCGCATATACCATGGTTGGTGACAATGAATTGCAAACTATTCAAGAACGAGTTGATGAGCTTCGAAGTTGGATGACTTCGGTTTATGCTCTCCAAACCACTTGCAAGGACCAAATTCAGAACAAGGAGTACAAGTCTGCCATAGAGAATGGCATGACCAATGCAACTCAACTGACCCACAATGCCATCAATATCCTAGCAGAGGTAAATGAAGCCTTTAAGGGTTTTCAACTCCCATTTCCAATCGACATGAAACCCTTTGGTCGTCGATTGATGGGAGTAAATAGTTACCCAAGTTGGTTTGGGGCAGCTGATCGTAGATTTCTGAGAGGCGGTGCACGTATCAAGCCTAATGTGGTTGTGGCTAAAGATGGCAGTGGGCAGTTTGTTAAAGTTGTCGATGCCATCAATGCCTACCCCAAGGATCTTCAAGGAAGATTCATCATTTATGTCAAGGCAGGTGTGTATGAGGAATTTGTTAACATCGACAAGAAGATGCCGAATATCTTGATATATGGAGACGGCCCTGGAAAGACAATCATTACCGGCAAGAGGAACTTTGCCATTATGAAGATTGGCACAATGAAGACTGCTACATTTTGTAAGTTCTTAACAAACTAACAACTCTAAAGCATTTTCAATCACCATCTCAACAGACTACTTATACTTACCATATTCAATTTAGCTAATAACGCACCTGGATTCATCGCAAGAGGGATAACCTTCCGAAACGAGGCAGGTCCTGAAGGGCATCAAGCAGTGGCCTTGCGCATCAGCGGTGATAGGTCTGTTATTTATAACTGCCACATTGAGGGTCACCAAGATACACTATACTACCACACATCTCGCCAATTTTACCGAAACTGTGTAATCTCTGGAACCATCGACTTCATCTTCGGAATGGGTGATGCTGTAATCCAAAATAGTTTAATCGTAGTGAGAAAGCCAATGGACAACCAACTGAACACCATAACCGCGGATGGAAGGCAGTTGGAGCGGGGTAGCAATGGTTTGGTTCTCCAGAACTGCAAAATAGTAGCAGAGAAGGAATTGAACCCTGTAAGGTTCAAGATTGCATCATACTAGGGTCGGCCATGGAAGGAACACGCATTAACTGTGGTGATGCAAACTGAGATTGGAGACTTTATTCGCCCTGAGGGATGGCTCCCCTGGAGCACAACTGATCCAAACTACTTCTACCACAATACATGCCAATATTATGAGTACGCTAACCGTGGTCCGGGATCAGCAACTGAGAAAAGGAGTAAGGAATTCAAGAACTATAAAGTTTTGAATGAGCAGGAAGCAATGAAGTACACTCCTGGAAAGTTTCTTCAAGGATCTGAGTGGTTACAGGGGAAACATGTACCTTATCAACTTGACCTGTGAGAAATATGTGATACTACTACTTTTTGTACCAGCAGAGATCATTCTAGGACTAGGAAAGTTTTAAATTATGTGAAACATTATATATTATTGCATTATATATTATGGAATTTGAGACTTGTAAAATTTAAAATTGGTACATACACGGAATTTTGTTTATCTAGCGTATCTCTTCAATAGTACAATCAAATGCCCCCACGACCACCCCACTCAAGCATAGTTTCAATATGCTAGACCGTTAATAATGCCAGAGCAATTTCCCTCCTACCAAAGCAATGCAAGGTAATCTTTGCATATCACGATTTTGATAGTAGTGTCAGATTGTCTTTCTACCCGAAATGTTCAGTAAGATTCTTTGGTATTTGAGATATAACAAGTACCATTTGTAGCCATGTAGGAGTGGGCAATCTTGGCATAGGAAAGCTTTATGCCTAGATATATTTTAATTTCTTTTCTTTTCTTTCTCAGCATTTTTAGTAACAAAACGAATGCAAAAAAAATTGTAACTGTACAGCTTTCTTGTCACCTATAAAGAACCTTCAGTCACTGGTCAAGAATATAAAACCAACCCAAAAGAGGGAACTCGGCATTGCTGGAAGAAATGAACAATCGAGCTCACACGCTCTGGAGCATTCTGATCTCATTCTTCAAATCCTGAAATGACCATTCCACTCATTAGCATATAAATTATTACACGGACTCTGAAGGAGGTTTGCTGATAGACGGAAAAGTAACTTCCAGCATATCATTAAAACTTAAGGACCGACAACTTACTTCTTTAGAACGAAGAGATCTACTCATGGATTGACTCAGTAAAGGACTTTCAGCAGCAGAAACAGAGTCAACAGCAGAAATGCCATTATCTAGTCCAACCTGACAGAGCCACATTCCAGGGTAAAGATGAATACTTAATGATGGTCTATCTTTCAGAGAGTAAAATAGGAAATATAATGGAAGGACATCAAACATGTAAACCAACAGAAAAATGTATTCGTGTTAGTGATGTGAATCAAGGCAATAACTACCTACCAATAAAGCAACAACATAGACATGCAAGTACTAACCCCATGCAAGGTAAATACAATTTAATTACAAAGACTACACAAGATAAATATTTCATTTAACATGATTAAGCGACAATACATGAACCGATGCCTCAGAACTAAGAGTAAGCAACATAAATAATATTTAACATCATTAAGAAATGATGTCCAAATCTCCTAAAAGTTTGAGACTCGGACCTGTGCATAAATTTTTCTGAAGCTCCAATTACAGGTATATCTGAAAGATCATTGTGCTAAACCAGTTTAAGCTTAGTTTGCAAACTATTTTTATTGAGCATGTAACCATTAGAATTTATTATGAAAAATATATAGCTCTTTATACTACAAAACTGATCACTGCAGATGCTTCAGGGTAGCAAAATTCTACAAAGGTACCAATCTATGATAGTGGAGACCGTCTCTAATCTACCCAAGTAAAACAGTTTTATGTAATATCAGACATCTGAATTTGTTCGTGTATTGGCAATTTGCATGTGTAAGTCTATTTGTGGTAAACAGGATCCTGCATTTGCAAACTGATATAAGGTACAGAAACAATAACATACCCCATGTAAATAATTCTCATCTTTCCCGTCTTCGAATAGAGAAGAGAAATATGCAGGATCATATATGGACCCACCAAGAACCTCATCAGAACCCAAAGGGGGTCTAGCCATTGCAGGAGGTGCAGGACTGAGAAAACTATTTCTGAAATCAACATCTGTGTCTCGAGGATTTGAGTTGTCAATGTAAGAAACTCCCAGTCTGTACATCTGTATCCATATTAATGATGAAGATAACTTCACGGAAAATCCAATAATTTGCATCCACAAAGTAAGCTTCACAGAAAAGGTAACCATGGTTCCATAGACCTCAGCAGGAAAGTGCCTGCATATGCAAATGGAAAAAAATCAAAAAAAAGAAAAAGAAAATGAAGTTCCATGACATACACGAAGACAAATATAATGGCCAATATTAAAATATAGACACCCACAAAACTGAGCCTGCCATGAGAGGCCAAGTGAAGCTGGAGATCTCTTGCATTCAAAGGGAAGCATCTCCCACACTTCAAAAGTGAAAAGTATGATGCAAGAAAGAAAAGTGGAGAAGTTGATCAAAGAGATGTTGGAGCAGTAATTGATCAATACTAGCTCTAGTCCATTTGCATCTCCTGATTTACTAGTTAAACTTAAAAAGAAAGATGGGCACTTGGGGGATGTGCATTGATTAGAGAAAAGTCAATGACACAATTAAGGCCAAATTTGCCATACCAGTCATTGATGACTTATCTGAGTTATATGGAGCTAATGTCATCTCTAAATTAAATCTAAGACAAAGATATTTTCAGATCGAACTCAGGGGAGTGGTGCAGTGGTAAGGTGCAGGGTGTATTGGTGAGAGGTCCCGGGTTCGATTCCCGGAGGTGGAGATGTATTTGGTGTTGGTTGGTATTGGTGTGGTGATATAAGGTAATATTGGGTTAGTGTAGGAGTAGCATAAATTTGCCTCTTAAAAAAAAAAAGATATTTTCAGATCAAGGGCAAGGAAGAAGACAAGGCCAAGTCTGCCTTTGTGGCCCATAATGGTCAGTAAGAACTTAATGTTATGCCCTTTGGGCTAACTGATGCCCCTGCAGCATTCCACAACTCACAAATCAAGTTTTTGCTGAACTGCTTAGGAAATGTGTTTTAGTGTTCTTTGATGACATAATTGTGTATAGAAGCACCCTGGAGGAGCATTGTTTGCAACACACACGTGTTACAACTGCTTAGGAAGCATGAACTCTATGCTAAGAAATCCAAGTGTGGATTTGCGCTTGAACAGGTAGGGTATTTGGGATATGTGATCAGTTACAAAGGAGTTTCACTGACCCTGAAAGATCAAGATTATGGTGGACTAGCCTATACCTAAATCTTAGAGGCACTTGGAGGATTCTTGGGTTTTACTGGGTATGGTGTGATTTGCAAGACCCCTGACCGAATTGACCAAGAAAGGGAATTCTAAATGGAGTGAAAAATCTGAAACTGCATTAGGTATAGGCTAGTCCACCATACCCAGTGTTAGCACTTCCAAATTTCTCTGAACCGTGGAAGCACCGGTGTTATCATCTGCTCAAGGATCATTAATGGAACTATGGAAACACCAGTGATTAGTGTGTTTTGATGCAAAATGAGAGGCCCATTGCATACTTCGGCCAAGCCCTTTGTGCTAATAACCAGGACTTGTCAACCTATGAGAAAGAATCACTGGCTATAATGACTGCAATTGGGAAGTAGAGTGGCTATTTAATTGGAGCTAAGTTTGTGATTAGGATTGATCATGTCAGTCTTAAATTTCTGAAAGAAAAGAAGATAAGCAGTGCTTTTCAACAAAAATGGCTTTACAAACTCATGAGTTAAGACTTTGCAATTGAGTATAAACCAGGGAATGCTAATGTAGTAAGTGATGCATCTGGGAAGTTACGAAGCTCTGTTTCCATATTTAAGCGAGCAAGGTGAAATAATTTGTTATGGGAGTATTTAGGTATATTCCTCAATCTTCTTTTTTCACTCTTCACCAAACACAATATCTCACCTGATCTAATCCAAATCTCCATTCATTCAGGTGACTTGCCGTGACCGGAGCTGGACTTAAACCATTTGTTTTTAGTTCTTGTTGTTGCTTATTTCATTTTTCGTGTTATTGAACATAGTTTGGACTTTGGACTGATATGAATCATTTAATCGAACGGCTATTCTTGGGTTATAACAGACATCCTCAACCTTACTGGCATCACCCAACAAAAACATAAAGAGACTTTCCAATTCGCAAAAATAAGTGGACCACTTTTTTTCTTTGGTAAAATCCACCTGGACTGGAACTATAGCATCAGTCTACCACATGCCAACTCAGGCAAAGATATTATCACCAGTAGGCAAACAGCTTTTGCAAGTCAGTCTACTGAACCAAGCCACTCTAGAGATCAACAAGACCCTTCAGAATTTTTCTATAAAAATACAATCCACGATATTTTGTCTTCTAAGCAAGTTCTAAAAACAATTACAGCTGCCAACATTAGCTACCAGCTGATCATTAGGACTAAATGTCACCAGAAGATTCACTGTTAACTTCCACAGCCCCCTACTAATTGTGGTTTCTTTTTCTTTTTTTCAGTTAAAAACATTTCTGAAATGAGAACGCCCGGCTAACATTTCAAATGCCCTTTCATATACCAGAGTATTTGCAAAAAATAATAACCAACTTCTACAACCTAAAGATGAACAGAAGTTTCCCACTAACTGCTCAAGAAGTGAAACCTCCTCATAGGACCTTTCTGTCACCAATTTCATATGAAATCTGACTGGAAAAACATCTTATGATGCTTCTATATTACAAATGTTTCGATTCTCATCAACTGATCCTGCCTAGTGTATCAAAGTCATTCCACTACATCAAATAAAGCTTCACACGAGAATTAAATGACATACGATTTAAAATATACGGAAATCTATTTCAGAACTTGATGCCTCAAAAATAAGCCTCATCACTGGAAGTTCCATCAATTAGATTAACCATCAGCACAACAAACCAACAGTAAAATCACTTTGAATCGAGTGCAATCATTAGCCTACTCTACATGCATCTTCTCTCCTTTGCCAAATCAGCATTTAGCATAACTTGATGTTTACAGTTGGGTCCTCCTAAATTCCTAATAACTAACACTTTGCAACTCTATTCCATTTCATCTAAAACATTCAAATGACATATTCTTTTAACAAGGACCACAGGTACACAATCAAGATATATTACCCAAAAAAAAATCTAAATATATATAAATAGTTAAAAATGACTAACCAGATATGGTTGGAGAAAAGACATAACCACAAAATGTCGACGAAAACTGAGGAAAAGAGGAGAACGGCGTAGGCCCTGGCCAAGCTCTGGCTGCTGCTTTCAATGGCGACAAGAGCAAAGAGTGAAATCCCTAAATTGACAAGCAAAACAGCGTTGTAGAAGGCACCGAGGGAACCAAGGAGCGAACAAGCAATCTGAAGGTAGATCAATCTAACGGCAAGCGACTGAATGTTATCATAGTCTAGAAACCAGGCCTGTATCTCTCTCCACCGAAATCCACAACGCATCGATAGATACAATCCACCAATAGAGGAAGCCGAATATTAGTGAGTAAGGGCATTCAATTGGAGTTCATCAGTTACTGAAGATGAAGGAGAGAAACTAACGATCAGAGAATGGGATGGGATGGGAATGGAGGTTTCCGATTTTGGTTAAACTCTTTTCGACCTGTTTTGTTTGTTTCGGGCAGACGCTTGAGACGGACAGGTGGTGGTGCAGGTGCTGCTGAGGTGGGCGAATCGAGTGGTATTAGGGCCCCTACCTTCGTTATGCCGACATCGCTTGTGCGTCTTCCAAACTAATTGCATCTTTCCTAATCCCATCTTGCAATTACAACAGTTCACATTAAATTCATTCAATTCCTTTTAAATTTAAGTAGTTAAAATTTACATTTCAAATTACTAGTAACTTTTTACACGCAATACCCAATACCCGCATTATACGTTAATATTTAAAGGGATTATTACATATACCACCCCCACTGGATCACACCTACTCATCGGGATCCCATTAGATATAACAATTACATCTAAGTCCTGAATCTAAATTTTAAA
>JAYMSL010003757.1:0-11964 GCA_036897195.1 Plantago coronopus | reverse complement strand
TTCCACCACTGCGCCGCAATAGCAGCACCACCATTGCGCGTACACCTTCTCATCATCAAACGTCAACCGGCCAAGCAACCATCCCCATCGATCGGAAACACTAAAATATAGGAGAGAATCAAAACCTAGATCTGGATTTATTGGAAACAAAAACATAAAAGAATGTAAAGGGACGAGAGAAGGACAAACAAGGGGCGGAGCTTTCTGCTCCGATCCGGAAGGGCCGGATCGGAGCAGAAAGCTCCAGGCGGCAGCTGCTTAGGATAAAGAAAGAGGGAGGAGAATTTTAGGGTTAGAGGAGAGGGAATTCGTTTGTCTCGTACTTCATCATAACGAAGAATTTAGTTATTGATTAGTGGAGGTCAATTCTCTAGTATTATGTAGAATCAATGAAGAATCGATTTATTGTTTTCCTTTGTGTTTATTTCTTCGGCATTCACCGGAATCAAGAAAGAATTGAGTTATTGTTCTTCCTTTTCCATATACACTCCGCGGAGGTCAATTTTTCTGTATTGTGCAAAATCAACGAACTATTGAGTTATTGTTTTTCCTTCACTATATATATATATATATATATATATATATATAAACTCGAGGACGAGTTTTCTTTAAGTGGGGGAGACTTAATGTCTGATGACCCAATATGGGTTATGAAGCATATATAATACAATTCGAAGATGGACCTATTTTAGGTTTAGCCGACTTTTGGGCTTATCTGTTACTTCCCCCGTCCCACAAAAAATTACTCATTAGGGTTAACGCGCAGTTCAGTAAAATGAGTTAAAGTAATAAAGTAAAAATGAAAAAGTAAGGGGTATGTTGATTTTTGAGAATGTGTGGTGATATAGAAGTGTATAAATATTAAAATAATGTTTTAGTGTTTGTGGTAGCTTCCTTTTATGGTAATGTGTAAAGTTTTGTGGGAAATACAAAAATGGAAAGTGGGTAAAGTTTTGTGGGACGGAGAGAGTAGCTAGTTAGCCATTAGGATTTCTCTAGAATTTTTTTTTATATTTAATCACATGTAAATTGTTTATTTCAGAAAGCTTTGATGATTGATTAAACATAAATCGATGGTTTGCTCTTAAATATGTCAATTCTTCGGTATTTCGCGAAATCAACAAAGTTTTGATCTGTCGTTCTTCTTTAATTGTCCACACACGCTGCATCAAATAGTATAATTAATTAGCTAAAACACATATGCCAAGTGGAAGTACATTTGATATGATGTTTTTTTTTTGAAACGACAAAGGAGTGTCTAGAACCCCGACTTATTGGTTGGATATGAAGTATTACCAACTGAGCTGCGCTTCATTGTCATATGATGTTATCTTATGTAAAATGTGATGTTTAATTGTTGGATCTGTGAGATACGTCTGTAATTTGTGATCCAACTTTTTTTTTTTTTTTTTTTTTGGATAATTTGTGATCCAACTCAGGTAGTCACTGATTTGGTGAAACAGATGTTATTGCAGCAATATTTGTGATTGTACAACCACTCAGAATCAAGATAGCGACATACACAACTACCTTGGCTAAGGACAATTGCTCTACCTGATACTGAATGGAACCACAGACAACTACATCTTGTTCAGGACACATTTTCAGATCTCAATTGTGTTTTCTGATGATCAATTCAGTCCAGGATGTTTAATTAGCAATATGCAGTATATCTATGAGAAGGAAGAAAGAAAGTTGCTTCCGAATTGAGAGCCCTAGCCTTGATATGTTGGTGCACTCATTTGCAATGATAAAAGTTGCAATGCTACTAACTTAGCCCTAGCCTTAATATGTTGTTCCGATTTGAGGTCGTTTCACTGTGACCTTCCACGCGCAAGTCTTGAAGCAGTGCTTTGTCAAGGTCCCATTTAAAAAAGCTCGGTGATGAACTAATCGCCAATGCCCACGAGCTACGTGTAGTTCTACCTCAAGAACCTCCATCATCATAAAGCTTATCAAGGAATGAGTTGTCACAGGAAAGCAAAGCATGGCCCTTGTTGGGCACATAAGAATGACCTTTCTTTCTGAGATGGTTGGTACTATATTATACACCAACACACTGTCCACTCAAATAGTATGAGGATAACACACCATTCTAGCTACATAATTGGCTAGGTCAACTCAGATCATGTAATAACAAAACAAACCAGATTAAAATGCAATACAGTATCCCAAATCATACACTAACAAATGACAAGCCTTGTTAATACAACAATCTGTGTAAGCATGAAGCGCGGCTAAATAGAGACATGGCTTTCAACCTACAAACACGAGCAGAGCGTATAGTTAATGTAGTAGTTCGACGAACCTGTAAAACTCGACTATTAAGATAAGAAGTGAGATATTGTTGATGGGAGATAATAAGATACAAATATAGGTTTTATGTGTTATGCTCTTATTTGCCATAGACATGAGTAGTTCAAGTGCAACCTAGTAGTCACATTCATCCATTGAAACATCACTCTCAACTTTAGGGGTCTTTTCTACTCTACCACTCCTTTTTCTTCTACCTTCTGCTCATCTCTCATCTCTCACCCAACCCTAATTATCTCTTCATTTTTCTTAATCTAATTTCATCTATCTATTGAAATGCTAAAGGATTCATCAAAACTTAATGCAAAATAGTTTGAACATTATTACTAGATCACAGTCAATTTTGAAATGTTTAGTATACTAAAATTTCCTTGATGTTTCGCAAAACTACAAAGTCAAAAAAGAATTCCGAGAACATTAGCTTTTTTTATTTTTATTATAGGCGAAACGTATCTTGAAAACGAAACTTCAAATCATGATTACAAGCAAGGAATAATTGAGTTTTTACAAGATAATGAAAAACCTTAATATCATGTAATAATGCCCATCTCAGTTTCTGGTTTATAAATACAAACTCACTTCAGTTTCTTTCCATTTTCTGCATATCCCTCTTGCAAATCCTTGAAACAAAACCAAATAACACAAGTATGTAAGCTTCTTCACTCTACAAACCTCTTCCTTTTACTCATGTTTCCAACAATGATCAGCTAGCTAAACAATTTCTTGATTTCAATTTCAATTTCAACATCAACATTTTGTAGAGAAAAAGCAATACACTATATATACATCCTTACCTGATCCTTAAAATGAAATTCAACAAATTAGTACTATGAGTTTAATTATGACAAAGTTGTTTCAATTCTTGCAGCTAGCACAATGGCATTCCAAAGAGATGAATCAAGAGAAGACTCACCCTCAAGGAAGAATGGCCGAGGCAAGATCGAGATCAAGCGGATCGAAAACACGACCAACCGACAAGTAACGTTCTGCAAGCGCCGAAACGGCTTGCTGAAGAAGGCCTATGAACTCTCTGTGCTTTGTGATGCTGAGGTTGCTCTGATTGTCTTCTCAAGCAGAGGTCGCCTTTATGAGTACTCAAACCACAGGTACCTTACTCACCCACCTGCTACATATCAAGTTTTTCCAGTAACATTTCAAAAAGATTGAGATCAATCAATAAATCCCTGAAAAGGGTTCAATTTGAACAACTTTTTAAGATCTGGGCTGAACTCATTTTCTCAAAATAGATCAAGTAGTTGTACATTATCTTTAAAGGTGTCCGTGAAACAGTACTATTAATTAAACAAGATATTGTTGAGCTTTTATCTAATTTTACCTATATTGTGGTTTTGAGACACTGTGCATCAAAAGGCTCCTCTTTTACATAATCCCATTTAGTCCAGGCCACAAAGTGCTTGTGGTAGATCTCATCTGTTTCTTTCTTCATCACAAGAGGCCTTGTAAACAGTGTCAACACAGTTGTTTTAGGCAAGAAATGGAAATTCTTGGTTTTCTGAAACTCTGAGCTCATTTCTCTATCTTTCCTTCAATTTGGTCTTGGGTTTCTCTCTCATCTGTCAAGGGTAGAATGGTACTTTGCGAGGTGTCGAGATATCATTTGTCCATTGACAGATTCTGTGTAACCTGCAACAAAGATGTCATCAGTCTTGTCGAGACATAACCTTAAATTTTATTTTAGGGTTTTGTTTCTACAAGTCCTTTTTGAAATTATTTCGAGCCAAGATGTTTGTTGGATGATTGCCCATGTTTTGTTTTCTGTTGTTTTGTTTTCCCCAATTAAAGGTTTATTTGAATTTGTCAAAGGGATTTGAAGTAGATAATTCAATTGAACTAAGAGTAACCCTAATTAGGGTTTAATGGGATTATACTGAAATTGATTATCTTGGAGTAAAGAAATAATGTTTTGGCACTCCTCGGATTTCAGGCCCAACTTTTCATGGCGCTTTACTTTTAGAATTAAACATTAAATTTGATGGATATTTGCTTTGTTAATCAAAACCTTGAACAATTTCATTGACAAAATAATCTTGAACAAGAGACAGTTTGCATCTATCTTTCTTTGTTAATTTACTTATAAATTTTTTTTTTCCAAATGGAAATCTTTACATTTGAAATCTAAGCTAATTGACTATTTGGACATATCAAATTATTGGGAAAGACAGTTATTTCTATTAATTATAACCTGTTTTAAAACTTATGTCTAGGTGGTTTATGCAACTACCACATTTCCCAACTCCGACTCTTTGGCCATATACGTTAATGCCTAGCTAATACGTGATAAACTAGGTTTACGCCATATTCAGTTCACCTTAATTTCAGTTGTGATCAGTTCAGTTCAAGTTTGCTTAGTACAAATTTATACTTGAATTCAATTCAGTTCAGAGATTTTTCAGGTGAATTGAACATAATCTTAGTTAAGTGATGAGTGCTTGATTGATTTTAAATTCCCTAGACTTTGTAAATCACTAAGAGAAAAATTTATTACTATAAAGATGTATACTATAAAACATCGATGCATTTCTCATGGGATTTTGGTTTGGGAACCTAATGTATGTTGTACAGTCTACATTGTTTATATTATAATAATAATTTTGTTGTTTAAAAAAAGAAAAAGAAAACTATAAAACACTGATGCATATATTTAAAACATTCAAAAGCACACCAATTGAAATTCCCCTGCTCCTAACTTTTTTATACTATATGCAAAATACGCATTTTATTATAACCTAACAAAAATTCCTTATGTTTTAAAGTTAAAACAACTCTAAGTAACAAGTCAACTATATTCAAAGTCAAGCTTATTGAATGTGTTCTTGTCTAGGAAGAATTCGGAGGAGATTAGGTTTGAACTGAATTTGAAGAATCTTTGGTCACGTCAAAATAAGATTTTCTTGTTCTTGATTCTTGACTTAAAGTAATAAGCCTTCATTTTACGTCATTCCACCAACGTAAGTTGCTTAGCCTCTCTATGCCACTATATTGTACACAAATCTCAACCTATATATAAAAGCTTATCAACTGTTTCAACTAAAATAGGAAACAAACAAAACTGAAACCTGATCACAAACCAAATTCTCACAATGTTTTGTTTAACCTTTTAAATTAGATTTTCACCATAGAGGAAGACTCATGAGAGAATGTCACATTTTAAATATCGAATAACATTACCGACATCACGAAAGAATATCAGATATCCGATTCAAATTAAACATCAGTGGTTTAAAATGTATTTTTCACACGTTATACTAACTTCTAAGCAAACAAATTACAGTTAGTTAATAACATTAGCGTTGTAATGAATTTTCCTAAGAAAAACATTGGTCCGTCTCACACGTATCTGTGTTAAATATATATTTCTTTTTTAAAGAAATCATTCGTTTCTTTCTCTCACCCTGACTGATTGATATGTATCTTTCTTTCATGCATGCAAGTAAAATGAATGAATTCAGCTGTTAAATCATTGAGATTTCTGAAGTGTTATTTAATTACTGGGTATTATTATTATCCAATGGTAGGACTTAGAAAACTTTCAAGATATGCCCTAGAAAAATGGACCAATCAATCATATTCCTGGTACCTCGACGAAATTAAGGTTATCAGAATATGGGCAGAATATCCTCTGTTATTGGTGTCTTCTCAGTATTTACATTAATTAATTCACATCAGGT
Source organism: Plantago coronopus (assembly GCA_036897195.1). Classification (NCBI taxonomy): domain Eukaryota; kingdom Viridiplantae; phylum Streptophyta; class Magnoliopsida; order Lamiales; family Plantaginaceae; genus Plantago; species Plantago coronopus. The sequence goes on along the minus strand of JAYMSL010003757.1, from coordinate 5,962 downwards.
CAGTTTGAGAAGACAGAATAAACCTGATTTCAATTACCTCAAGGATTTTCTCCGTTGGATTCTTAGCTGCTGCATACACTTTCATTTTCCTTTATTGTGTGTTGAAAAGTGTTCGAAAAACTAAACTTAGCTAGGAATTATGTTGAATTTATCAGAAGATACTAACAAGTTGTTTTACCACAGCACTTCACTAATGTTATCTTATTACTTCATCCGTCCAACAAATATAATACGGGGTTAATTTTTCTGACCCCATATTACTCTTAAATTATTTCTGTAAAAAATTGAGGGAACTTAGTCTGAAACTGCAATGATTATGGAAAAAATTCTATTTTATTTAGTTTTTCCTGCCGATGAGAGTAAGTGACGGGCTGACATTCAAGTAGAGATTTGATTTATCGACACTCCTTAACTCATGAATAGTAACTAGAGTTTAGTAGTGTGAAAAAAAGTGTTTGTTTTGAGTTAAAATTTTTATAGTAAAATAATAGAAGTATGTGTAAGATAGTAGGGTATGTGTAATAATATTATTGGTGTTAAGGTTGTTTGGTGGATTGAAATTGATGAGAAAGAAAGAAGAAGTTGAGGAATGTAAAAGATGAGCTAAGTCATTTTGCTTAATCAAGTGACAAATCCAATTCTAACGGTAGCATTGAGTTAAAGCCCTTAACTCAATGCCAATCAATCCTTCAAGTAATTTGTGAACAAAGACGAACTCAAAAATTTATAACTGATGGAAGGAGTAATGCACAAAGATTGGCACAACTGTTGTAGACATGAGCTCATAATCCATTCTGTTAGAATTGTTGCTTATTGTTATGTGTTTTTGCAGTGTTAAGGAAACAATTGAGAGGTACAAGAAAGCATCATCTGACTCCTCCAGTAATGGTTCTATTTCTGAATCCAACACTCAGGTTCACTTTACTTCTCTCTCTCCTGCTACTGATCATCTCATTACAGCATGTCAATTTATCAAGAAACTAATGTAGATACCATATGTATGTCAGTATTATCAACAAGAATCATCGAAGCTGCGCGCTCAAATCTCTAACTTGCAGAACACAAACAGGTGAGAAATATAGAACATATGTTTACTCAAAGTTTTATTTTGTTCAAATACTCAATTGATACATTTTCTGGATATTTACAATTGTTCAGGAACATGTTAGGTGAATCTTTAGGGGGTTTAAGTGCGAGAGAAATCAAGAATCTGGAGAAAAATGTTGAAAAGGGAATTAGTAGAATTCGATCCAAGAAGGTGCACTCTCATATATTTCTAACTCTGTTGTTACTAGATGTTGCCATGTTGACTATGTGTACTAACATATAAACTTCTTTCTTTTTTCTGACAGAATGAGTTGCTATATGCTGAGATACAGTACATGCAAAAGAGGGTAAGAAAATTTAAGTAGTTTTAACTGCACACAATTCCTTATGAGCTGTTTCTGAGATCTCCAACAAAAGGAGAGCCCGCCCCAGTTTTATGCGTCAATTTCACCTGTTGTCCGAATCAAACTAGCTCACTTAACTTTATTTTTTGGTTACCATCCGAAAGAACAAATTTTCAAGTCCATGATCTGATTCTGTATCCCTGTTCTGTGTTCAAAACTGGCAGCAGGAGATGGACTTGCACCAGAACAATCAGTACCTCCGTGCAAAGGTCTCCTTTCATAACCTTATAACCTGCCTATCGATCTTTGCAATGCTAAAGATTAGTACAACTTACTGAAAATACATTTTGCAGCAGATAGCTGAAACTGAGAGAGCTCAGCAGCAGAACATGAATTTGATGCCAGGAAGCTCTAGCTATCATGAGCTAGTTCAGACTCAGCCACAGTTTGATGCTCGGAACTATCTTCAAGTCAATGAGCTTCAGCTCAACAGTGATTACCCTAGGCAAGACCAGCCTTCTCTTCGTTTAGTGTAAGCATCTCTCTCCTCTTTGAGTCATATAACTAGATTTTACGGACTTTTTAGATGGGAATAGCGACTTATTTCAACACACTTCTTTACAAAAGGAGCAGCCTAACTCTTATAATAGTCCCAAGGATATCAGGTAAATGTAATGTGTAATTTGAGTTGTCATCTAAATAAAGAGGAGATTTTGAGGATCGATTCCCAGTTTGTATTATATACTGTGTACACCTGAGCAATGTTCCTCGCGCTTCAACAAGGACAAGTCATTAGCTCATGTATGTTTGTTTGTCTGGTTTATCACCTTAGGACTATTCAAGCTCTATTACTTCATACACAAATGTCAAATGTAGAATATGTATTACCAGTAGCGATCTAACTCGTGCTAGTTTTTTCTGTCATCTTAACAGCTGATACAACCACAGAGCCAATCGGTCCAGTTTATGCTATCTGCAAATAAGCATGAATATGTCTTATGCTTGCAGAACACATACGCATTGGCCAAGTCATTGTAAGCAGATGGATTGCAGACTTTTATATGCTGTTTAAGTAAGTAATGAAGTGTTTCAATCATAACCGTCCTGTGTAATACATAGTTTCATATGAACGCGCTTTATAATCTGTATGTTTCATCTATTTGTGTTGTAATATTGTATCATTCCAGAATGTATAACACTCCCAGTTTACTCTATATATAGACCAAAATTTGTTGACAGTGAAGGGATTCATTAGTTTCTTTTCTTTCTTATAATGTAAAGGCGTCCCTCATGTGCAGCATATATACTCTGTATAAAATTGCTCAGTTACTCTAATCAGTGGAGTGGTACTGATCTATATAATGGAGTGGACTGCATCTGTTCATTGCTAAGAGCTGGTTCTAAATATGCGACATTATGTGAAAGTTCACTTCATTTCCACCCTAATCTTGGGTAATAACTCAGAAGGCTCATCTCAAGATCCATCCCTTGATATAAGTCACTCGAACTCCCAAAGATTCTTGCATTCACGTATAATCGCGAAGAATAGTAATTACCACAACATAAAAGCTATGGCACATTGGCACTCATAACTCCACACACAATAGCAATGAAAAAGAACATAAGTCTTTGAGAAATTACTAGTAATGCAACGAAAGAGCCCTGGATTCCTAAAGGGCCAAAAATCCTACGCACACAGGATCAAATGATAGCGATAAAGAACATGCTGACCCATCCAACCACATGTCTTGATGCAAGCTCAGCTTCGGCTTCTCTTGGCCTTGGACAACATTTTGGAATCAAGGTACTAGCTATCTCTATACAACATTATATTGGTCTATTACACAGGAAGTTCTCCACTGCAAATCACATAGACTTGAAGCCATTAGTATACAGTGGAGCCATAAGAGCAAAGGCAGATTTTGCGTCCTGTGAATAAGCAGCTTCGGTCGGGTGAACCTCGTCCCAGAATATGTAACTGTCTCTGTTACTACAATAACTTGCCCCAGGCAGACAATGTCCATATGCCAGTTTACAACACGGATCGACCAAATTTGTGATATTATCTGGAATCAAATCATCTGATTAAACAACATCACACGCGATATCGATTCAACTAGTAATTAAAACAATAAGGACACGTACCATAAGATTCTTTAACACTGCTTGTGTATACAAAATTTGCATCCTTGAACCTCTCATTGAGATTGCTCAGTAGATCCTTGAGTTTTGCGTTGTATACTTGTGTGACATTGTTACTCGTCTCTACACAAACCGAGCCCTTAGTGGCTCCATACCTAGCCACTTCCTGGGGCACACACCCCAGTTTACCAATGGGAAACACAGCAATCTTCCTTGCCCCATAAGAATACAACTTCTGTATGAAACAAAATCCATTCCAATATCAGGAAATGGGAAACACAGCAATAGTCAGAATCCTCTCTACTTCCTAAAATGAGCTAGTGTACCTGAAGATACCGGGAGTATTTGGCAAGAATCATTTGCGCATACTGGTTAGGGCTATGGGGAGTGTTCCCCGAGTGATATTGCGGCAAGTAACCGGAAAGGTAATCGTTGCTGCCCATGGCAACCATATACACACACGTACTTAGGTGCTGTGTAGCCAGAGCTTTATTGCCTAGTAGTCTCGCAAGGCGATGGATCAAGGCCCTATGATTGGATAACTGCTGGACTAAACTGATCACATCTCCCTTCAAGAGACACAACAGGATGAATGTGTGATAAACACAGCTAGAATCTTAGTTGCAATATAGTATTCACTTAATCCATCCAGATAGTCTAGTAAAAGTCCGCATTTTTCGGAATAGGAAAAAAAACTCCATAAAACATCCAGACACATGTTTAAAACACTCGGGCCAGTACAACTTGCCTATCGGAGAACTAGAAATCTTACTTTTTTTGAAACACTTATCCAAATTGTTGCTTTTCAAATTCTTTTCAAGAATTGTATCTAAAAGCACACAAACTCGGAACAGCACTATAGCAGATAGTTAAAGATTTTACCCAATCTGAACGACCGGTTTCATTCTGAATGCCAGCTCCACCGGAGGCATAGTTGACTCCTCGAAGCAGATCAGCTTTGGTCGAATTGGCATATGGTGGAATTGGGCTCTCAAACCCCATCAATTCCGCTGCACCAAACATACACGTTCTACATTAACAAAATACCCTCCCAAACAGGGCATACAGAACAGAGTAGTTCACAAAACATACCAAGAAAATCGGCAAGATTTCGACCATTGGTGAACCTGCCGGTGGGACCTTGTGGATAGTCGACTCCATAGGGAAGATAGTTAACTTTGGCAGTGGTGTTGCGGGGAATGTTGTTGCCATTGTCAACAACAGAGTCACCAAAAATGAAAAAACATGGAAATAAGGGCTTGCTGTGAACCACTTTCTGCAAGGTCAAGCAAATGACTAGAATGTAGCATAGTTGAAGAATGCTGTATCTGAAGAAGTGCATAATGTTGTTGCAGAAAAATTCCTAAGTTTTTGGGTAAACGGAGATCCAACAGTACGTTTGTCTATTAAAGCGGATCATGACATTATTGGTTTGAGATGGCATTGGTGGATGTGAATCGGCTACGTCGCCAAAACGAAACACACAATGTTTCTCACGTGTAAAATTCACATACAGTACAGCATCAAGTCCTTTCACTTGGTTGAGTAGCAACTACTGCCATTAATTTGGTGACCATGTTCATTATTCGGAGAGCTACTTATCGGCCATTTTCGGGCCTAATGTAGCAATCTTGCATTTCACTCTCTCGCGATCGTCCAAGACATTTTGGTAACACATGGGTTTATGTAGCAATCTTGCATTTCACTCTCTCGCGATCGTGAGATCATTCAAGACATTTTGGTAACATATGGGTTAGAAGGTCGCCATTTATTCATAACTAAATTACAAACAAATCATTCCGTTAGTTAGATGGTTATTGGTCACCAATCGCAATATGCATGTTACATAGACAAAAAATATCGTCACTAAGTGCGTGGAAGTTGGAACTCTCATCATTTATGGCCGGCAACATTTGGTCATTGTCAATTCATTATTCTCATGTTTTTTACATTTATTTTGGGAGTTCGCATATTAATAGTCGAGTCGGATTTGAGATTCCATAGTAATTTTTTTCTATGTTTCACCATCAATTAGTAGACTTGGATGTATAACTACAAATAATAATTGGAGTTTGATTGAGTTCTAGAAAAAATGTATGTGATACTGAAGTAAAGATGGTGATGTTAAGGGCGTAATTAGCACATTGGTGATTATTCGTGGGCAAGGCAGTTAATGCGAAACCCACACTTGTACATAACTATAGCAATAAGAGAAGATTACATACACACCCCCTACTAGATGCCCTCACAGTTTAGTCCCTCTTACCACAACAATAACAGTTTAATACCTACTGTTTATAAACAATTACATATAGGTCCTATTTCATCGCACAACCAAACACATCCTTTACTTTTGGATTAACTTGTAATTTGTAAAGTGTATTTTTCTTATATTTCCACCCATACATTGTTTTTATTTACATAAATTA
>JAYMSL010003756.1:0-11966 GCA_036897195.1 Plantago coronopus | reverse complement strand
CCGGTTTTCATTTTCGGATTTCAATCAAACGAAGACTTCAACTCCGGTTTTCAACTTCGGTTTTCGTCAACTCCGCTAATTATTTGGAGAGTTCGGATGAGATTTCGTGAAGCCTCAAGTCCTACCAAACGGACCGTTAGAGTTCTAAACAACTTGTTTGGTCTTTCTATGCTCGTCATTGACTTACACTACTCGGTATGCTTTGAGGTTTCTACTTCGAGATTCAAGAGATCATAATTAATTATTGAGACTAGTTATTTTAGATATAATATTACTATTACAGTAGTTTCACAAATTCAAAATCAAAATCATCTAAATCTATTACTGCTCAATTTTACTTATTTTGAAAATCGAATTCTCAACCTCTTGAATACGGGTATAGGTTACGATTCAGCTACCAAACACTTTGACTTTCTGCTATTCCATCTGTCCCACAAAACTTTACCCATTACCAAATAAGAAAGCTACCTCACACACTAAAACATTATTTTAACATCAATACACTTCTTTATCACCACGCATTCTCTAAAATTAACCTAAACCACTTACTTTTTCATTTTTACTCTATTATTTTAACTCATTTTTCTAAAATTGCACGCTAATCCTAATATTTAGTACTCCCTCCGTCCGCTCAATTCAGCCCCATCCTTCCGTTTTGGGCGTCCGTTCAATTCAGACCCATGTCTAAAAAAGAAAATCTTTTATTACTTTTAAATCAATATACAACCAAAATTTAACCGCACTTATACTACTTATTTTCCATTAATTACTCCACTATACCCCACTTGTACTATATACCAATATATATACTACTTAAATAATGTGCCCAAATCCTCATGGGCTCAATTCGACGGACGGAGAGAGTACTTAGAAATAAAAGTATCCATATATAAGTTCGATGCAATTGTGTATAAGTTTCCTAGACATCGAATCTGATATTTCCTCCACGTCAATTAGGTAGACAAATGAAAAAAAAAATACATTTCCAGCATCTAGTAGTTAGATATTGATATTGCGTATACATCTTCTTCATAAATAACCAAACAAAATCCAAAACACCATCGTCATCCTCATCACCGAACTCACTCTTTGTCTTCTTCATCCACTCCACACCCATGGATGAGCTCAAACCATCACTCCCAAACTCCCCTCCTCTATCCCCGCTCCGCTTCCTCGACCGCTCCGCCACCGTCTACGCCGACTCCCCTTCCATCATCTACAACTCCACCACCTTCACCTGGTCACAGACCTACACGCGCTGCCGCAAACTCGCCTCCTCAATCTCTTCCCTCGGATTAGGCAAGCACGATGTGGTATCAGTCCTCGCCCCGAACATCCCCGCCATGTACGAGCTCCACTTCGCCATTCCCATGGCCGGAGCAGTTCTCAACACCATCAACCTCCGCCTCGACCACCGCACCATCTCCGTCCTGCTCCGCCACTCCAATTCGAAACTCGTATTCGTCGATTTCGAATCCGAATCCTTAATTCAACAAGCTCTTAGCCTCTTCCCGCCAAATTGTCCACTTCCTCGGTTAGTGATCATAACCGAGGATAAAGATAATAACATTACTGATCATCGCTTTGCCGGTTATGATCGGAATTACGAAGAAATGATTGCGAACGGAGATGCTAATTTCAATTGGATTCAGCCGGAATCGGAATTCGAACCGTTGACTCTGAATTACACATCCGGAACAACTTCGTCGCCGAAAGGAGTTGTGCATAGTCATAGAGGAACGTTCATAGTGTCACTCGATTCGTTGATCGAATGGTCCGTTCCGAAGGAGGCTGTTTATCTATGGACTCTGCCGATGTTCCACGCGAACGGGTGGAGCTACACCTGGGGGATGGCTGCCTGCGGTGGAACGAACGTATGCATTCGAAAATTCGACGCTCAATCGATTTACCAGGCGATTCTAAAACACGGCGTTACGCATATGTGCGGTGCGCCGGTTGTGCTGAACATGTTGTGCAATGTCCCTGAGGGGTTTAGGTTGGAGAAGCCGGTGTACATACTGACGGCAGGTGCGCCGCCACCTGCTGCGATTCTGTTACGAACGGAGTCGTTGGGGTTTGTAGTGAGTCATGGTTATGGATTGACTGAGACAGGAGGGTTGGTGGTTTGTTGTACTTGGAAGGGGAAGTGGAACAGGCTACCGGCTTCTGAGAAGGCGAGGATCAAGGCGAGGCAAGGAGTGAGGACGGTTGGAATGGCGGAGGTGGATGTGGTCGGGGCGGAGACAGGGAGGAGCGTGGCTCGGGATGGGAAGAGTTTGGGTGAAGTTGTGTTGAGAGGCGGATGTGTGATGCTTGGGTATTTGAAAGATGTCGAAGGGACCGCGAAATGTATGAGGAACGGGTGGTTCTACACCGGCGATGTTGGTGTGATGCATCCTGATGGGTATTTGGAGATCAAGGATAGGTCTAAGGATGTGATCATTAGTGGTGGGGAGAATTTGAGTAGTGTGGAGGTGGAGTCGGTGTTGTATTCGCACCCTGCGGTGAACGAGGCTGCAGTTGTGGCACGGCCGGATGAGTTTTGGGGGGAGACGCCATGTGCGTTCTTGAGTTTGAGGGAGGGTGTGGTGAAGCCGACGGAGAAGGAGGTTGTTGAGTTTTGCAGGGCGAAGATGCCGAAGTATATGGTGCCGAAGACAGTGGTGTTTAAGGATGAGCTGCCGAAGACGTCGACTGGGAAGATTCAGAAGTTTGTGCTCCGGGATATGGCTAAGGCCATGGGGAGTTCTAAAGTGAGTAGGCTCTAGTGGGTATTTTTATATATGTTAGGGGTAATCAGTACGACTTCTAGCATCTAAAAAACCGATTTGTCAGAGGTTCGAATCTCGGTTTGGTGTTGGTCCAGATGCATCATCCATGTGGATGTTGTAATGTAATAAATGGTCCTTGGGGAATCTGGGAGACTTTAATGTGTTAATGATTTGAAAATTAAGTTGTCATAGTATAAGCGTAGAACATTGTCCGAGATGATGGGCATGTGAACCTACTTGTTGCTCATTTGTGAATAATATTCAAAGTTTTAGCATTACTTCCAATTTGTCGCTAACACGATTGTTTCGATTTTGACTAATTCGTATCAATTTGGTTTTACGTATGTCTCAATTTTGACTAATTTATATTGATTTGGAAATTTGTATGTGTCAATTTCGAGTCTTTGACCAACTCCAATTGATTTGATAAGTCTGGATCATAAAACCTACTAACCTAGACGTTGATATTAGACTTCTAATTTGATTTTCAAAACTCTATTCAAACGATTTCTAAGCTTAACATCTCTCGGGCATTGGTCCAACCATAACCACATAAGACTTGCCCAAATGGTCACCGGAAAACTGATCTAACCACTACTCCCTCCGTCCCACAAAACATTACCCGTTAGGGTTAACGCGCAGTTTAAGAAAATGAATTAAAATAATGGAGTAAAAATGAAAAAGTAAGTGGGGTAGGTTACTTTTTTGGAATGTATGGTGATAAAGAAGTGTATTGATGTTAAAATAATGTTTTAGTGTGTGGAGTACCTTCCTTATTTGGTAATGGATAAAGTTTTGTGGGACATCCAGAAATGGAAAGTGGGTAAAGTTTTGTGGGACGGATGGAGTATGACCAAAGAGTATCTTCGGAATCGACAAAATTGTATTAAAGTACCACATCAAGAATTCAAGATAAATTAGCACAATATACTAGTATCACTGATATTGTATCAGAGTCAGAGTAATATTGAAGAGAAATTGAAGTACTATACTTGATTGAAAAGATTCAAGGAAAAAAGAAGAGGAGGGGAAAGATTCATCATCAAGTCTTCAGAAATATCTCCAATTTCTCAAGGGATTCTGGAAATTCGGAGGAAAATTCATGAACCTTGCACTTTTGTTAGGAGTGCGTGTTTGATAACGATGTAATGCTGGCCGAATTGGAGATACACTCCGAAGGAAATTCCCATTTGTTTACATTCAACGAAACCTGCACTTCGTAAGGTTCGAACCTCAAACCTTCTAAATAAAAATATTTGACGATTGTTTCTATCTATCATCTTTGTAAGAGTAATTTGTGTTTGAGATGCATACAAAAGTCTAACAAAAATGTATAAAATAGTATGTAAATTAAAATTATAATCCGGGACGGAAGAAGAATCAATTCTTAAGGTTAAGGTTGAGTTAGGACTTCGGAGTCGACTCCTACAATTATTTTTCTTACTGTTTCATAACATTAATTCAATTAAATATATGAAGTTTAACAAAACGAAGTATCACTAGTATTATTACGATAGTACGATAAGAGTGTTGTAATAACATACAAAAAATTCAGAATTGAAATTTCGAAGCCTTCACACTTATGACATATTCAACAAAAATATTCTTAAACTGTATGTATTTGAGGCTTTTGTGATTGTACGAAACTAAATCTCAGAACTTCGTTCAAAACCGTACAAATTACACAATTGCAGCGCCAGAGTCTGCTTCTCTCTGCCCTACATGACAATTAGCTTCATTCTCTTTTTCTGCAGGAGAGAAATCCAGTTCACCAGGCAACGAATTTCCGGAGTCAGCGTCACTTGACTCCGAGGACCCCGACTCAGAACTGGAGCCACTTGAACTGCCGCTACTACTGTTCCTTCTCGTCTCATCCTTGTCTATCTCAACTGGAGACGAACTAGAGATAGGCGGTGGGGGGTCGTCGTCTCCCTCAATATCGACATCCTCATCATCTGCTACCTCATTCTCTTTCCGAGGCTGCGCAGAAACATTGCTAAACCCCAACACACTGCCCATCTCAATTTCACAATGTCCTGCCTTTGCTTGATTCCTCTGTTTCTCAACCATATAATCATCCATAAGCTTCCGCAGAACGAACAGATTATTCTCACTAAGTGCATCCAAGTCAATTTCAATCTCACACTCATCCGCTTGACTTGCATGGCTTTGTTTAAAAAACTCAATGATATTTTCAGGTAGCTCTTCTATGCAAGCCCCCACCTCATCCCTCAATCTTCGCCTCTCATCTACACTCATTACTATCTGACGTCGTTCCTGTTCGCTTTTGTTCACAACAGGAGTCGATTTCTGCTTCTTTGCAGGAGGAGGAGCTATACCTTCACCTTCTATTGTACTAACATGGGACTTCAAAGCAGCAGGTTCTGGGATTTTCGTTGCAATAGGCCTCCATCTCGTTTCGAAAATATTACTCAGTATTCCTGCCATAGCATGGACATCGTGATCAACCGGGTTATACGTCATCGCATTCTTGAAAGTGAGCCTCACATCCTCGGCAAACTCTGTAGGGTGCGAATATCGCCCTGCAAACAGCTTCTTCTTTATCGTCCCCAAATCCATCGGATGCTTGATGATATTGAAGTAATCTGGAATTTTCAGTTTTTCAGGGTCAACAGGATCATTGAAGACCCAGCCATGTTTGTGTTTCATCAGCTGACTTAACAGTATCTTGCAATTTTTCATGAGTGGGGCGAAATTGATGTTGTGCTGTAGATCATGCATCACCAATTCATCTTTTCTAGGCACAGAAGCTCCGCCTTTAGTTCGCGCGCCATTCTGTCCTTTTTTCTTCCCTGATGCTGTAGTTGACGCACTGTTTGTAGCTCTTGTCAAACTCCCAGTAACAGCAGCTATATTCGACACATTTCGATATCTTTGGATACCACTAACAGGTGGTCCAGACATAGCATCAGCATCAGAGGAAAGTGAGGCAATCCTGCTCTGAAGCATCCTAACTTGTTCGAGCTCCTTGGATAACCTCATTCCCCAATCTCTCCTCTCCGCCGGGGACATCTTGGACAACGACAAAACGTGAGAAGGGACATCAAACCGATCACGCCCGGCTACTTCCATGCCGGGCCGTTTCCTTTTATGGTCCTCCGAAGCAGCAGAATGCATATCAACCCGCCCTGAGCTGCCCAGATCTTCGGATTCAGCTACAGTTTCCACTGTACTTTTTCCATTCATGTTTCTCAACGATACGGAACCGTATGTAAAATAGCAGGGTTCTCAGATGTAGAAGTCCGAGAAAGAAGAACAATCAGATAGCGCACTATCAAACAGAGCAAAGCTCAAATAATATTATTATCAATGTGTAGAATGGTGAACAACTACTCTAAAAGCTAGTATATATAGACGGAGCAATACTACTAGTTAAATAATAACTAGAACTCCTATACTAATACTAATAGGACAAGTAAAATAAATACAATAAATAATAATAGAAACCTAAATAAAATATATTTCCTAATCCTTATAGGAAAATAAAATTCTAAAGTATTGGAATCTCGGCAAGCATTTACGACTTAGGAAGCCCAAGATAAATAACACGGGATAGAAGCAGGCCCAAGAAACTTGGCCCATTTGAAAAATAACCATGTTCAGTGTCCAATCTCATATCTGATATCTCCATTCAAAAGTCTTTTCTTTTCAAATTCTAAAGCAAATTATTCACAAATAACATTTGTAACAAATTAAATATTCAATGTACTAGAATTGCGTCACATGTTACACACGTGAAGAATATTCATGTTATTTTGACACTTTTTTTTATAGGTTTTATGTTATTTTTATTTTATGCTTTTGTTTGATAAAGTTGTGTAATTTTTTACTATTTATGAAATCATACATATTAACAAAGATATTATTTTAATGAAATCTGAATTATTTTTTGATAGGCGTAATATGATATAATAAATCATTTTTTAATAAAAATTTGATAAAAATATGTAATTTTCGACTATTATTTAAAAATAACAATTTGTCGAAACATATTCATTATATGGATGTCAAACCGTAGTTATTACCGAAGAGATTATTTTGGTGGAGTCGAAATTATTTTTGGATAAGTATATTTTTATAAATTCAGATTACGACAATAAGAGAAAAATATGGAATAAATGTGGTAGATTTAAAAAGTTGTAAGTAACATGAATTGTATATTTCCATGTTATTTATTAAAAAATTTCAAATTAGTCCTTAAATCTAGACTCAATTGAATAATAATTTGTTTAAAATTGAATAATCTTTTAAAAATTAGTTTTTTTTATTCCAAATTGGTCCCTAAATTTGGACTCCATTGAACAATAAATAGTTCAAAATTGAATAATCGTTTAAAAAGTCTTTCTGCTTATTATGTGCATCATCTTTTTAAGTGCCTAACACAAAATATCTAGCGTAAAACAAGAGTTATGAGGGTACGTGGTCAAAATGGTAAGAGTGTTGTACTTGTAATAGTACATAAAAGTTCGGAATTAAAATTCCAAATTCTTCTCACTTATGACATCCAACAAAAATTATTCTCAGACTGTATTTGAAACTTTTGTGAGAGTCCAAAAGTAAATCTCAGAACTTCGTTCAAAACCGTACAAATTATACATACAATACGTGAATAACCATGCCGTTCCAGATGAACGCACACCGATTCAAAAGATCAAATCTCGACCGATTACTAATCGAAACAAGGTAATAAAGAGTACAAGAGCTGTACGAGAGTAAAACAGAGAAACAAGGTGCCACTGTCATACATTCATAGTTTAACTCACTGCTCTGCACATCAACTGTATTCAGGTGGATTGACTGGACTAGATTAATTTTACAGTAACTTTTTTCTCTTTCTGTAATAAATGTGTTAGTTGGAAGCTTTCCATGAAATGCAATAAATGGTAACTGCTCTGCAGCTTGCATGAACGCTTCAAAACGTCTGGTAAATACTCACTCGAAAGGGTACATACGATACATACGAAGATCCAACCCGACTAAGATCCTGTTTAGTTCACCTTAATTCAGATGTGTTCACTTAAGTTCAAGTTCAAGTGTGTACTATATAAATTTATACTTTAATTCAGTTTAGAGATTTTAAGATGAATTGAATAGAGCCTAACAACTTCATTCAGAAAATCATCTAGTTAATCTTTGAAAAAGATGAATGAAAATTCCCAGGTGAGAAACCAAGACTAGAGAATTTCATCAGTGTGTTCTTACTGTATATCATTGTTTTAGGCTCAGTTCTTTTTAACTTAACTTCAGATTCATTCAGTTCAGTTCAGATCAGTTCATATTTGATTAGTTCAAATTTGTACTTTAATTCAAATTCATTCAGTTCAGTTCAGTTCCGAAATCCTCAGATGCAAAGAACAGGACCTTACACAACCGGGCGAATAATACATAGCAAATTTAGCTAGTGAGGGACGCGATATTGTCTTACTCTAATTTTCAACGAGCATTCAAAAAAATTCTCAAAAACATATTCGACGCTTACATAGGATTCCCCGTAGGAACCCGAAACAAACTCCAAAACCGCGATTTTTACACATCTAGCTAAAAGTTATCATCTGCAGTTTGTTAGTAGTACATGCCATTTCAGATCAATCATCAATATGCATTTAATTGTTTGGAATTAAAGCTCCCTCGAGTTCCTTCTGAAGTAGGGTAAAATTGAACACTTAATATTAGTTCACCCCACAAAAATTTCCTCTTATCTGCTGCTGTCTGCTTGTTACATGATACACCAAACTGCATTGAATTTCTTTGAAAACAACTGCATTCAATGATATATATATGTTTGTTGTAGTGTTGTGTTATTGATATTTTGAGATGATACATGACCAGTGTTGTCAAATGAGTCGAATCGAATCGAGTATCATATAGTTCGACTCAAATTGAGTTTTAATCGAGTCTGAATCTAACTCAGATTCTTTATGGAAAGAGACTGATTCAAACTCGTGTAGACCATGGAGTTGAATTGTTCAAGTAATTTTAACGAGTTTAGCTAGACTCGACAATACGTGGACTCAAACAACTAGCGCAGACAAATTGCGCAGAATTGAATCTCAACCTTTTATATGCTATTACAAGTACAACACTCTTACCATTTAGTCGAATCCTAATGTTTTTTGGAAACGGCAAAATTTTCATTAATTAAAAAAGAGCATAAGAAATGCTCGCGAACAATTACAAAGACGATACAAACCAGACCTGGCCGAGACACGATCACCGAATTTCACAACCAAAATCTATCTAAACCCCTCAACTCGAATTCACCTAAACCATAATCCGAAAAAGTGAGCACCCAAACCTGAAACCCAGCTACACCAGAACCACTCCAAACTTAAACAACCCGTCAACCAAACCTCCACCACTGCCAACACCCTAAACCTGCCTTCACCATTGACGTCGAATCCTAATGTTAACGAGTTAAGTAACCGTTAAGTCGACTTGAATAACAACACTAATACATACTTTAAAGTAGAGTACAATATATTGATTGAATTTTGCTGCACTGCACAGGTGCAAAACCAGTACTACTACTACACATCCAAAGCAACACTTTTAAGCTCCAGACAAGATCATAACATTTAAAACATAGATAGATACTAATCAGACAATACAACAAATGCACCTTGATAGTACTAGACAGTACAATGCCCTAACTTGATTAAACTGGAATTTTAGATGTGTTCAATGCCTTGGCCATGTCCCTCAGAAGAAACTTCTGCAGTTTACCAGTTGAAGTCTTTGGAAGTTCATCTTTGAACACCACAGTTCTTGGCACCATGTAAAGAGGTAGCCTCTCCTTGCAGAACTCCCTTATGTCTTTCTCCGTCGGCTTCGCGGTCAAATCGGGCTTCAAACTTACGAAAGCACACGGCGTCTCCCCCCAATACTTATCCGGACGTGCAACAACTGCGGCCTCGTTTACATCAGGGTGCGTGTACAAGACCGCCTCGACTTCCACACTACTCAAATTCTCGCCTCCGCATATGATTACGTCCTTAGACCTATCCTTCACTTCAATGTACCCGTCGGGGTGCATAACCCCGACGTCGCCGGAGTAGAACCACCCGTTCGACCTCATACATTGCGCGGTCCCGACCGGATCTTTGAAATACCCTAGCATCACACTTCCTCCTCTCAATACAATCTCCCCCATCGTCGCCCCGTCTCTTCTCACACTCGCTCCCGTGTACGGATCAACCACGTCAGCCTCCGAAAACCCGACGACACTCACGCCTTGTCTCGCCTTAAGCTTAGATCTCTCCAATGCAGACAAACCGTCCCATTCTTTCTTCCATGCACACGTCACGACCAACCCGCCCGTCTCGGTCAACCCGTACCCATGACTAACAACAAACCCCATCGCCTCGGCCCGACTAAGAACCGCAGCCGGCGGTGGGGCCCCGGCCGTCATCAACTGAACCGGCCGGTCAAGCGGCTTGCTTCCAGGGTGGTTGGTCAACATGTTCAACACCACAGGTGCACCACACATATGTGTCACATTATACTTCTCCAACGCCTCCCAGACCGACGGCGCATCAACGCGGCGTAAACACACGTTGACCCCGCCTACCGCAGCTGTTCCCCACGCGTAACTCCACCCGTTCGCATGGAACATCGGCAGAGTCCACAAGTACACCGGCTGCTTCGGAACCGACCAATCAAACAACGAGTTCACCGATATAAGGAACGCTCCACGGTGGCTGTGGAGTACACCTTTCGGGACCGAAGTGGTCCCGGAGGTGTAATTCAGCGTAATCGGGTCCCATTCGCTCTCGGGTCGAATCCACTCAAACCCCGGATCACCACTCTCAACCATATGCTCGTAACTAATCACCGCATTGTACTGCTTCTCCTCCATCAACCTATCCGACAAGTCGACGAATTCCTCATCCACGTCATCTTTAATGATCACCAAAACAGGGCACTCTGTTTCCGCCGGAAACAGAGCAATCGCTTCCAGAACGAGCGAAGTCGACTGGTAGTCGACGAAAACCAGCCTGGAACCGGAATGCTGCAACAAATTACATACCGCGCGAGCGTCCAGTCGTAAATTAACAGTGTTCAGCACCGCACCTGCCATCGGAACTGCAAAATGCAGCTCACACATGGCAGGAACGTTCGGGGCAAACACGGTAACAACGTCTCCTTTCATTACGCCAAGCGAGACGATTGAAGAAGCCAGCTTAATGCATCTGGTGTAAGTCTCTGACCACGTTCTCGACGTCTCGTTGTACACAATTGCAGGGCAGTTAGAGTAGACGACTGCGGCTCGTTCCAGAAAGTCGATTGGAGTAAGAGGGCAGCAATTCGCGGGCGGTCGTGGTTTCGATTTCGTGGTGGGGGTGAGTTTTTCGTCGATTATGTGGACAGAATTGTTGTTTGAGGAAACAGGGGAGGATACTGAAACAGGGGAAATTAAGGTTCTTTTGGTTTCGACGAATTGGAGCCATTTGTGTCGGGGATTGGAGAAGAGTGACGAAGAAGAACAGGGGAGAAATGGAGTGGTGTTTAGTGTGGGCTTGAGCAGAGAGTACATTGTTTGGCTTGGTTTGGTTTGAGCAAGAGTTTTGGTTTCTTTGTCTTGGTTTTTATAGATGCAACCATGGATTGCCTTCGTGACGTATATGTCCGGAAATTAATATAAATAACTAAATTACACACTTATCTACAAATTCAAGATTTTTATAGTGAGATGTAATTATGTTCTAGAGACGTTGTCTCCGGCACGGATCTTGATTCATCTATGATGAAACAATTAATTTCTATTTGATAATCTTTGATAGAAGTTGAAATCGTACACGATTGAAAGTTATACGGAGTGTTTGACACTCGGTTATGAAGTTTTGTTAAGTCTCTAACTCAATGTTAAAGTAATAAACAACTTTAGCGACAACGAAGTGCAGCTCAGTTGGTAAGACACTTCACTTCCGACGAGCCACCTCTTTGCCGTTTCAAAAAAAAAAAAAAAACTTTAGCATTGAGTTAAGCTCTCATTTTTGCCTTATCAAAACTGTTACTATTCCTGGATTAAGGTTCTGTTCTTTTCAACTTAACTTCAGATTCATTCAGTTCAGTTTAGATCCATTCAGATTTGATTAATTCAAATTTGTACTTCACTTCAGATCCATTAAGTTCAGTTCAGTTCCGAAATTCTCAGCTGAAAAGAACAGAGCCTAA
>JAYMSL010003755.1:0-11966 GCA_036897195.1 Plantago coronopus | reverse complement strand
TGCATATCAATTTACAATAATTTGCACTAAATTGATTCTAAATGATTTCGAAGATTAGTTTCATACACACAAATAGAAGGATTCGCTAGATGTTGTAATTTTAATCCTTTTATATTTCATTGACAGAATATAAATGAATCAGAACTTTCTAGGTATAGTAAATATGCCAAAAGAACCTAATATTTTAATCTTAATACAACAAATTTAATGATATTTAATAACATTACAAACTTCTAGAAAATGATTAAATATTTTGAATCTTGCGAAAAATGGAAGGATTGAAAATATCTAAGATATTTAGACATATATATGCACTTAGGAATTATTACGTCAACCGAATAAGTTTTAAAAATGGTAAGACAGAATTATTGTTGAGAATTTAATATTTAAATGTTATTAACAGTGTAAGTGAAAAGTGTAAACTTTAATCTTTTAAACTTTAATCTTTTAAAAGTTTAAATATATTGGATAATAATTGTAAAGTTTCGAATACCTGTCAACATTCGAATATTCTGGAACTTTTTTCCAGATTCATATTCACATGTTACAATTAATAGTACTTCCAGAAGAGAGTAATAAGGTTTTAGATTTCATTTACGTGCATTGATACCGTTAATACAGTGTGTTGTGGCCTGAAGGCGTAATTGCTTATAGTATGACAATCACCGCATATGTACACTGTTTTTAACGTTGTAAGAAAGAAATGCCAATTAATTTTCTCAACAGAACCATAACACAAACGTTGAAAGATATTTGATAAGCAGCAGCAGCTGAGAAATAATTGAAACCTTCTTGAACCAAATACTTGCTAATACAAAAGTAATAACGATTACATTTTAAGAATTCCTAATTTTCCACCTTAACTACTGGGTGTAATAACTCTTCAGAATACCACGGGAATGTGTAAGTGAAAATTTCGAAATCCACACAGCAATTAGCGCAGCTGGTGAAGTATAAGCGTTTTGGTGTTGGTGTTGGATGGTCGAAGCAGAAGTACATAACGAAAGCAAACGTCCAGTACTTGTTCTTGATAGGCTCAATTGCTTTTGCAACATCGTATCTATGTTTCCATGTCTTTAATATGCCATCCTTCTCACAAATCATAGTGTGCAACTCTTCTCTTCCTTCAAATTTAACTTCTACATCCGTTTGAAGCAGTTTACACAATGCAGTAAGGTATCTGGCATCGGGATGATTACCCTCGGCAACTTTCTTCAATAAGTACTCATACCTTGAAAAGTCCATGAACTCGAAGACATCTCTCTGAAATTTAAACATAAGTTAAAATTTTGAATAACTTATGTAACAAAATTATGGAAAATATAAATACTTACTAATAACATTCGATAGTAAGGTTCTGGGTTTCCAGCCACAGTACACCTCGACATGAATTCCTCTTCGTAAGACTTGTACGGTCGTACGAACCTTGGGATGCTGTTTCCAATGGATATTAGTTTATAGAAGTCAGGCGTTTCATGGATATTTCGGTAACACTTCTGACTGTTCATGTGAAAAATCAAAACATCAATAATTTCAGAATAAACTGATGAACAGAAAGTTAACAGAAATAAGATACTTACAAAAGCATAACCTTCCCGCAATTTGAGGGACTACTGATTGAAACCAAGAACATTATCTTTCTGCGTATCCATGATGGGGTTTTCAACCAAAAACCTCTTCTCCGATATACCTTGTGCACGACTGGACGTGCTGAAGCTTCAATAGTTGCCATTGAAGGCTTAATCGTGAATTGAAGTTCCAGTTGTAGATAGGGTTATAAATAAAGTCTAGATTTGTAGTACTTCCATTGGGCCTGTAAATATTTGGGCTGGACTCTAGTTATAAATATTTAGGAAAGATATCAATCGATTAATTTATGAACACTTATCTACATATTAACATCTTACATGTTTAATTAATTGACTAATTTAAAGTAAAGTATTACTTTATATTTAATAAAATAAATAATGCAATAAAATGATACATCAGATTGTTATAACTTAAGATATTAAAAAAAACAATAGATAGCTTAAAAAAATTGCAATAAACTGATACATCATATGCAATAGTCTTCATGTGTAATGTCACTCGTAGATAAATTCTCTCGTAGTTCAATATCAGTAGTACTTGTGAGAAGGAGGACTTCATAATCAGCATAGCAGTCACTACACTTGTGCTTGCTTGTTTTTGCATTATTCAGGGACATGTAGTTGTAGTGAATAACGCCACGGGTAGCTAACTCCTGGCAAAACATCGGGGTTTCTTGTAAGTGTGCATGGAAGGGCACCTTTTGAATGTGATACCACAATTTTAGGCGTTGCATGCGCATAGATCGTGCCAAATTATCATTAGAAACTTGCTTCATAAATTCTAGCTTTCCAAGGTTTCGAGTGTCGGCGTCCTTACTAACCATCATAAGTATGATCTTCAAATATTGTGCTCCAAAGTGCCTTGATCCTATGGCACGATCGATCAAGGAAATGGCTTTGATGTAATTCATCCTCACAAAAGCCTCTATCTGGATGTTTTTCAAGTCAAATCAACTTCAGTTTTTAAAAATACTTAATAATAGTATAACTAAGAACCAAACATCAAATCATGTCCTTTACCATAGTGTGATGATACAAAACTTCCGGATTGTTGTTTGCAAGCGCCATTTGTTGAATGGCATATTCCTTAATACTTAATACAACCGTCGGATTGAAAGGTCCGGTATTCATGACACTGAAGACCTTTGGGTTACTGAAAAGAAACTTAAGAGCCTTGCAACTGCATATAGCGAGAAGGTTAATATCAGATTATACTGAAACTAAATATGTAACAACCAAATACAAATAAATTTACCTCAAACTTAATCTAAATACATCTCTTGACGAAATCCTCGCAACATGAACTGCAATTTCAATCAAAAGCTCATCTGGCAAGTTTAACAGCGTACAATCGAGATTAGACATTGTTGTGCTTAAAATATGTAGAATGGTTGTAGCTTTATTATATAACCTAGTGTAAGGTTTCATAATTTGGAATTCTTAAGATACAATATGGCTCATGCATGGACAATATGGAAATTTGTTATATTTCCATATCTAGAGTTAAATTTCGTAATTTGGAGTATATTTAATATTGTTAAATCTTATGAAATAATTGTTAAATAAACCACACGTAATCTAATTTGGCTGTACTCTCTCAAACTTCATGGAACATATCAATCACTGTTTAACAATAGAAAATGTCACATTTATAAAATAATATTTCAAGGACTTGTAAAATGGAGTATTAATAAAAAACAGTACACCTGTAATTTAAAATTTAAAATCAAAGAGAACAAAAGTATAATTCAAAAGTAGTACATTTGTAATCTACTCTAGGCATAATTGTTCTATCATATTAGAAGGTAACTCTTTAACACCATCTAGCATGTAATCAACATGGAACGGAGCAACCATGCACAGTACTTCAAAATCAGCCCTGCATCTCTCACACTTCGTTTTGTTAGCAAGACACTCGAAAAAATTAGACTTGGTGTATTTCAATACATTCAACATCCCGGCTGGTTGACAGAACATTGAAAGTTCTCGAACCACAACTTTTAACGGGACTTTCTGCACGTGATAGTAGAACTTAATTCGCGAAGCATGATAATCCGCAACAACTAAACTGTCTCCGAACATTGCAGTTAGCGTTTTCATAGCGCCTAATCTTGCGGAACCATTCTCGATATTAACCATATCTAAAAACATTCGTAGGTATGCTGCTCCACAGTGTCCTTTAGAAACTACACGATCAGCATATTGCAAACCCAGCTTAATGTTGCGATTTATGAAGAACTCCACCTATAATAACAATAAAATTTATAATTTAGAACATAGCCAAATATTAGAACTTGGCTAACTAAAATAATTAACAAATAATTACCAAAGAGTAATGATATAGGACTTCCGGATTATCATTATCTATGCATTTGGTATGAAGATTCATCTCTGCCGGCGTCAATGCCTTTGAAGGCAAAAATGGACCGGTATGCAACTCAGCATACACAGTTCCGTGTACTGATGTATCATTTAGAATTCTGCAACTACAATCGAATGCAATATGTTACAACCAAAGTTATATTCATATAAAATAAAATATACATGAAGTAAAAATAGAATAAACAACGAACGTTATGCGGAATCTGCCTAAATCAACGTGTGAATTCCGTCCAATGCAAGTTGCAATAGTAGTCTTCAATTCATCAGGTAGTTCTAGGAGGCACGATTTACCATCGCTGGGAGGATCCCGGATGAATCCATCATCTACTTCATAAATTTTCATGAAATTTAAAAGTAGAGAAACGCTTCTTGGTTTATTTGGTAGCGTGTAAATGGGGTCCATTTTGGTCACTGTGTATGCAATCTAGCTCTAACAGAACTTAGTCGGGTATATATGCGCACGCATTGTTGTTTACTCGACCATATATTTTACATGATTTAGTTATTATTAATTAAGATCCTTCTCGAATAAGAGCAGTAATATTCCTTTTACCTTTTTTAATACCTTTAGTGTTTTACACAATATATAGGAAAAAAATAACGAATTATCGAATATGGTCAAATAAAATGATACATATCCAAACATTCTAAATATATGTTAAATCAAGATTTATTGAAAACGAAAACAGAAGAAGCTACACGGAGGTAGTTTTACACTGAATTTATAATAATTATTAATACGAAATATTATTAATAATAATACGATAGAGGAATGACATTAAATGTGAAATCTAACTAATAAACAACCAACAAACTTTGGGTAGTGCTTTCTTGAAGGACTACATAACCTCAAGTCGATCAGTGCTTATGCAATGCAAGTCGACCTTGCTTTATTATAGAGCTTAAATTGAAAATTATCCTCATGCAAACATCATGAAACGATGAAATGATAATTCCCTATCAACATCACACCGTGAGCATAGGTTTCTTGGACCATACGTGCCGACTGCCAAGATCGAGTCGCACTGATCTAGTGAGCGATTACAAAATCTAGGAGGAGAGAACACGTTCGTGTATAGCATTTTTAGTTTGCCAAGCCGTCGTTGTAGTGCATATCGGCTTGCCCGAACACGTCTTTTGCCATGGACTGATTTCTTTATGGTTCGCAATATTTTAACACCTCTCTCCCTACCATGTGGCGTGTGTTGCATAGCGGAGTATAGAAACAAAGTGTAAGGCGCCTCTCTATGTCGGAACCGCAATGCATTTTCAATTAGCTTGTATGCCATAGTACAATCCCCCATTACAAAGTAGGCTTGCTGTTTGATACATGTAAAATATATAAGTGCTTGTGAAGCATAGTGAATATCTGAAAATGTATTAATGTTTAGCTTAAACATTATATAGGCAAACGGCAATTATATGGATAAGCATGTACCAATGACTCCCGATATTGTACTTCCGGATTCTTGGCTTGTAGCAACTCTTCATAGACTGGTGGTGGGATGCTTTTGTTTTCTTCAAGTTTAAGCCTTAGTATGACGTGTTTTGTCTTGCCAGCCTCATTCAATTCCTTGCAACTGGAATAAAACATTTGTTTGTAATCATTATCATGAACAGAAGGAATGAAAAATGAATTAAAATAAATAATAGTAAAGTACTCGGGGTATAATTATGATGAAGCGAAATGGGCAGAACCTTAATTTGGCATTAGCCCACGCTTTTGTTCCATGTCTTGCAACCTTCAACATGATGACTATAAGCATGTCCATGGGAAGACTTTGCAAACTCATTATGCATTAGTAAGAGATGCTTGCCCTGTGTATGCTGGACGTGAATGAACAGAACCAATATTTATAGTTGATTAAAATGTAAATTCAAAATTTGAATTTTATTTTTGAGCGCCAACTTTGAAAGAATTCATTTTATTGAGCTAACACAAACGTATATTTCGCAGATCAGGATTACATATATTACTCCATGGAGGGTGGATTCTTTCCAAATCTGATCAATCGACAGAACGTATCTGCCTTATACGTGCAACATATAATTCGTATACAGCTGTGTAGATACAATACTGCCTTATTCATTCACGTTTTAATTTGTAACAATTTTAAATCACTCAGATTTTGATTTGATATTTACTGATATGGGAAGATTGTAATTGATATTTGATTACCTTTCCACGCAGATTAATATCCAGCGAATATTGAATAACACGAATTGATGAAACCAAATGCATAATGACGAAAATGCCTTTAATTGCAGCCATTTATAGAATCTATTTCGGATCTCGGATTTTACCGAAACCGCAAACCGCCCCGTAATCCGCCCGGATCTGCAGTTAAAAATTAGTCTTAGTTTCCGGATCAAATGAGGTCCCGGTTTCAATATGGATCCTCCTGCACATATACAACGCCACGTCAGCAAATGAATAGAATAGAAGGCTTGGTTGCTCATGAAAACTTTTGGTTTTAAATAATATATAGATTTGTGTCAAACATTATTAAGAAAATTTATTTAATTGAGAAATCGCCCCTCTATTTTTGCTTAACCCAATCTTCATTGATCAGAAAGCTCCATTAATCTTGATTCATAGTGTAAATAGGAATTCCATTGGTTTGACAAAGTTTCATTGTCATTGTATAAAAGAATCCGATGCATTTGGACTTTCGTCTATGTTAAAAAAATTAACGTAACACAAATTCTCAGGAAATTCCGGAATTTCCGTTCGGTTAAGAAATTCCGCATATCTGGAGTTTACTTGGTACACCTGGGAGTTCTAAGTTAATTGTGTGAGTTTTTTTATTAAATGTCTGGGTGTACTTGATAACTCATGGTAGATTGTATTATTTATTTAAAACTGTCTTGAGGTATTTTAATAAATGTCTGGAGTTTACTTGATAATCATTTTGAGTTTTTTAAATAATAAATCAGAATTTTCTTAAGTTTATGTAAAGTGAATGAGTTGTGGTAGCTCTATTGTTGGGCCGGAGCTGGGCTTTTCTTTTTGGACTTAATTAGTACTAGGGCAAATTAAAGGTAACTAGTCCCATATCAGTTGTTGTTGGGCCACTCTTGATGAAATGAAACACGGAAAATCCTAGGTAGTTACTAGTTAGTAGAGTGTTAGTAGAGACGACAAAAAGAACGGAAAAATTAGAAGTTAACTAAAATTTAAATGTACAAATTTCATGTACGAATATGTATGTACATTCTGTACTAAAATGTACACTAAAAGTCAATATTTACCTTGTTACTGTTTCGTTTTCTTTTTTTTTCTCGAAAGAGTTGCTCCTACTGGCTTGAAATTTTCCTAAAAGCACTTCTTCCAGAATGTGTAATTTGTACATCAATTTTTGTTGTTGTCTTAGCACTCTGTTTCTGTTGGAAGAATTTTTCTTCCTTACCTTTCTTATTATCCGATCCAATTGGGAGACTAAAAATACTTGGATAGATAGGATGTTATCACTAGTACGTGGGTAGGTTATGGGCATGAAGACCGTGACCCAAGAAAATTAATTTTCCAACTAATTCTCTCATCAAAACCACATTCATGTGAATAGATTATAGATTGATGGTGGGGTTACAAATTACCGTAATCGCTTAAATGATTGTCAACTTATAAGAGTGTCCAGATTGCGTAAATACATTGATAAACATACTATGTTAATAATTTAATAGAGTGTGTAAACATAATTACAAAAATATTATTATCCCCTGCAAAATCCTCAATCTTTACAACCTTAGAGGGATCATAGATGTGGGGAAAAGTTCGCTAATTATGCTGTGAACCACTTGAGGAAACAATATTTAACTAACCGTTAAACATTAGGTATAATGTCGATATATATTCCATACACTTCCAACTAAACTTTCAAATCTTGTTCATAAAGTCATGATATATACATTATATAGTACACGAAAAATGAATGAATGAATAATGTTAGATAATCTTTACATTGTTTTATGATTTTCTTAATAGGCAATATATTGTAAATTCATGTGAATAGATTGATGGTGGGGGTACTTATTGATAACTTCTTGTTAGGAATGATGCTTCTAAGGGTTGTATTTCATCATAAAAAATGGAACACTTTGGCATGATTTTAATAGAGATTTTAAATAGTGTTAAAACAATGTTCATACTCATTACTTTTATACAGCTTTGACTTTCTATATCTACTTGAAAGAGAAATACTCCCTCCCTCCCACAAAACATTATCCGTTAGAGTTAACGCGCAATTTAAGAAAATGAGTTAAAATAATGAAGTAAAATGAAAAAGTAAGTGGGGTAGGTTACTTTTTGAAAATGTGTGGTGATAAAGAAGTGTATTGATGTTAAAATAATGTTATAGTGTGTGAGATAACTTCCTTATTTGGTAATGAGTAAAGTTTTATGGGACGTCCAAAAATGGAAAGTGGGTAAAGTTTTGTGGGACGGAGGAGTAACTTAAAGTAGTTATCATTGTTGGAAAAATTGAAGAAAACAAGTGAGGAAATATAGTTAGATCAATTGGAAGTTAGGAAAGGGCTTGGCCCTTTGTGTTGGATCCATGTGATCCATGGGCTTGCAAGTAGTTTGGGATTAGACAACATCCCATCATATTTGCAAGTGGAAGGTTCCACTAGTATATAAGTTTCTACACCACACTTGGTGTTCAAATTGTATTGCTAGATGTCTCGAGTACGCTCCACGCGGGCGTGCAAATCCTGGCCAGATTTGTACACGGACTAGTGGAACTTGTGTGCGAGCGTGTGCCTGCACCTGCGTACACGAATGTCGGACTGATTTGAGCTCAAGTGAATCCTCCCGATTCTTCCTAATTAATTCGTAACTATCAAGGTGAAGAGATTTCAGTTACAGCAACTGAAGAGTCTCATAGAAAATCATTCTCTGCTCCTGCTTCCATTCCCATAAGTATAATCCAGGCTTTTCTTCCAAGAAATTGCTAGCGTATCCTGGGAGGCAATTGTCCAACGTCTCAAGCACCGTAAGTGAGAGGACAAATTTGCTTTAAGGAAACTGTGTGCGCACATGCCTCGATTGATTCCCAAACAGTTTCTGTTCTTCTACTCTCTGTTAATATCGTTCATTTTTGTAACAATCATACCAAAAATTGATTTTAGTCAATTATTTTATTTTAACTTTGAAAAAAAAGACTTTGAAGAAACATGAATATATTGAAGTACCTAAAAATTGATAAATTATGTATATAATTCAACTTTTAAACACAATATCAACACATGTGAGTATTTGTGTCTACAGTACTAATGGCGTGTTTGTTAACTAATGTCCACAAATTTTGAGACTGGGCTTCGACACTATTGGTTAGCAACTGAGGATCATTTTTCAATAGAGCCAGTTACTTCAGTCTCGTATTTGGATCCACAATTAATTGGGTTTGAGACTCAGGTCTCCATGACCCACCTTCTTATCTCCAAACCAAGAGAAAGTTCAGACATGAGATGCTCAGAGTATCTCCATTTGCCAATTCAGAGGAATTAGCCAATCATATGTCTGTCCGAAATCTTGTCACCGGACAAGGATATCTCATGACCCATTTGCAAAACGAAACTCGACGTGATAGCAAAACCCAACAGGCACGGAGCCTAATTGCCCAATGTTAACAAGCACGCCCTAAGAGCTTGTTTGGTATGGGTGAGTTACTGGGCCAACTCACTGTTTGCCCTAGTAGTCTCATGTTTGTTTGTCAAATTTTTTTGGACCAACAGATGCTCATGTCCGGAGGAAACGCAGGCAGGCCCGTGATTGGCTGTGGCCCATGATGTGACAGGTCGAGATTTGAATCTCATGACCCAAAATTTTGAGGTTTCGTGTTAAAAAGTGGAGATTGGAAACTTGAATCTCAAGCCCACAACGGAATGGAGACAAACATAATACTGGAATGTCTGGTCAAAGATGGAAATTAGTACAGATGCCCATGACCCATGTACAGTGAGTGAATTAGCCCAGTAACCGAAAATTGGTCAAATGCCACATCAGACTCACAGTACGGCCTAGCAAAATCCAGATATAAATACCGTCACCACCTTCACTCTTTCTTCATTTCAGTTCAGTAAACACAAAAATTTGCCTTTCTCCATTTCTATCAATTGGTCGATTAGCTAAACTTCAACAATGACAAAAGAACCACTTCGCGTCCTCGTCACTGGCGCTGCAGGTTAACACCTTTGCCGCCTATTGCACACGTTTCAATTTTTTTAAAATCCATTTCTACTTAGATCACATTTTACTGTGCTTTAATTTGCTAATTCAAAGATCCAATGCTGTTCGTTTCGTACGGTGGCTGATTTTATGAATTTTATTTAAATGTTTCCATGAATTCGTGATTGGAAGAAGTAATTGCTAGTTTATCTACATGCGATTGAAACGGTTTACAATGTTTCTGAAATTACGATGATTGATTTTATGGTAATTTGTTTGAATATGTTATTTTGTATCGGTAAACGTGGCTGGTGGTATTTGTATGTCCTGCGTTTGGTATTTTTTTTTTTTTTTGGGGATTTTGTAATGTGAGTTGCGTTTGAGATATTAATTGAGGGCATGGTTGGATTGGATGTATATATATGCAGGGCGAATTGGATACGCTCTTGTGCCGATGATTGCCAGGGGAATTATGTTAGGACCTGACCAGCCTGTGATCCTTCACATGCTGGATATTGCACCAGCTGCCGAGGCACTTAACGGAGTGAAAATGGAGCTGGTGGATGCTGCATTTCCTCTTCTCAAAGGTTAATAGTGCTCCACTTTTTAGGAAAAGGCGACATTTTTTATTCATGGATTATTTATACGAGCTGAGGAGCATTGATATGTCGATAAGGCTCTTAATTACCTTGTGTTATCCGATAGTCGTTTGGCTAAATGCAGATCCAGACTTTGGTCCTGTAGAATGTAAATGACTACTTTCCTATTGGAATTCAGGTGTTGTTGCTACCACTGATGTTGTTGAGGGCTGCACTGGTGTCAATGTTGCTGTGATGGTTGGTGGATTTCCGAGGAAGGAGGGTATGGAGAGGAAAGATGTCATGTCCAAGAACGTTTCCATTTACAAGTCCCAAGCTTCGGCTCTTGAGAAGCATGCTGCTCCCAATTGCAAGGTTATTTACCAATTTCCTTGCTTTATATATTATCTCCATGACTCCATCTGCATTTTCACGAATACTTCAATTGCAGAGAGTAGGTAGTTGTAAAACATTTTAGTACTTGAATTCTGTTTGAGATAGCGAATACTAACTCCCCTTGTTTCCTTCTCTGCCAGGTTTTGGTTGTTGCTAATCCTGCCAACACTAATGCATTGATCCTCAAGGAATTTGCGCCATCCATCCCAGCAAAGAACATTACTTGCTTGACTAGATTGGACCATAACAGGGCTCTTGGGCAGATCTCGGAGAGATTGAATGTTCATGTAGCTGATGTTAAGAATGCCATAATTTGGGGAAATCACTCCTCAACTCAGTATCCAGATGTCAACCATGCTACTGTGAAAACTTCTACTGGAGAAAAGCCTGTGCGTGAGGCTGTTGCTGATGATCAATGGTACATCAGTTAGACCAGATTTTCTTTTCCCGAGTAAAATTCCCCTTAATTTCCAATGAAATCCTTCTACTGCCCTTGATCTTATATATTCACATATTTATTTATTCTCCTTAGGTTGAATACGGAGTTCATTACAACTGTACAACAGCGAGGCGCTGCCATTATCAAAGCCAGAAAATTTTCTAGTGCACTTTCTGCTGCTAGCTCAGCTTGTGACCACATCCGAGACTGGGTCCTTGGAACTCCAAAGGTAGACTTTGAACTTATGGGCTCTGTTTCTCGTTTCTTTGAATGGTCATATATTAAATGTGATGTTTGCTTATTTGTTTGAAGGGTGAAAGTAAATAAAACTCAAGAATTGCTGAAGTTTTCAGTGTATTGCAGAAGGATTATGTGCAAAAGTGTACAGAAAAGTGTAAAATCTATGCGCTATT
>JAYMSL010003754.1:0-11967 GCA_036897195.1 Plantago coronopus | reverse complement strand
TCATGAAGAAAGTAAGGACCCACTTGGAAAAGTAGTCAGATTCACAGTCACCAACTACCAAATCAACATGTGATCCAACACACTGAAAATGTAACTTTACTTCTGAAGTCAATACTATGAATCTTCTTGTCACCTGATGTAGACTTAACAATAGATAAACCTTCACTTTGTCTTCAGCCTGAAAACTTTTTATCTTCATGCCTTGTACTCATTCTTCGATTCAGCCTGATAACTTCAAGATTCAGCCTTCAGCATTATGCGGAGACAAACTTTCAGCTTACCTGCACAACTAATCTTGATGTACAAAAACACTTAGACAAACATACAACATGAAGCCACCTAACAACTTTTAATCTTGAGTTCAGTTTATTAGGGGTCATCAGCTTACTACTTATCCACACCAAAACTAACTAGGAGGATGCTCAACACATCACATAAAATGAAGTAAAATATACAAAAAAATGTCGGATTTATTAATCCTTGAACAGTACATGTGGCCTGGTTTGTTGAGTGGGAAAAAAAATAAAATTTGGATGAAGTTAATGAGAGATAGATTTTGTAGCTTAGATAACACTTCCTCCGTTCCATTACAAGCTTACTACGAAAGGAGTAACTTTATATAGTTTTAACTTTTAAGAACTATAGATATTATATTGATAAAGGAAATAGGAGATATATTAAAATGGGTGATAAAGTAAGAGAGAAATGGAATAAAGTGATGATAAGTTAAGAAAGATAAATAATTAAAAATAGCTAGCTCATGTTCAATTTACCGTAATTTCAGTTGTGTTCAGTTCATGCGTGTGTAGTTCAAATTTGTACTTAAATTCAGTTAAGTTCGGTTCAGTCCAGATATTTTCAATTACATTGACCAGAACCTTATGGGATAAAAACTTTCAATTTTTTGGTTAGAAGGTTTGTAGTGGGACGTCAAAAAATGAAAGTTAGGAAGCTTGTATTGGAACGGAGGGAGTACTACTTCAGTTGTACTAGTGCGTAAGAGAGTGGGAAGTTATGTGTGAAAATATGAGTGGAATTAATATTGTTTGATGAGAATGGAATGTATGAGAACTTGAGAAGGATTGAAAATAGGGAGGAGAGTAGTGTTGTTATGAGAGTCGAGCCCTCGGTACGAGGGTTCGACTCGCTCGATAAGGTAAATGAGTCGAGCTCGAGCCTCGTTTTATACTCGTTATTAGTATAATGAGTCGAGCTCGGCTCGACTCAACAAGATTCGGTAAGTCTTATTATATTAATAAATTTTATATGTTTATACGAAAAACCTCGTTAAGACTTGATAAAACTTGAAAAAAAAGGTCGTTAAGTCTCATTAATTTTCGAGCTCGAGCTCATTTCATCCCTTGTTTTTTTTTTTTGGAAATTTTTTCTAATAACCCGAGTTGGCTCGTTTAGCAGCACTAGAGGGAAAATTCATGGGAATGACAAATCTTTAACTAAGTGTCCAGTATTACTTATACCAAGTTGCCAACAATGTGCATATTATACATTATGGGATTCATCTATTGGAACTCAAAGTCCAGGGTGATAGTCTAGATCAATCATTCTTCAAGTATTCAGTGTGCGCATGAGTGGAGATAAATTGTGTAATAGACTGAGAAAGCTACCCGCACCAATAAAGATTACCTCTCGTTCACAAGTACATGCATAAGAACTCTATCGTTAAGTGGGTTCGGGCTAAAATATTTTTGATTATTTGGAACAATTTTAAGATAGGCGGTCGACTGAGAAGTTTTTGAAATTTCGTACAGATTAATACATTTCTTTGTATATTAATCCATCATATTACAATAAATACTAATTGTTGGGAAAGTCCACCTATAAGTGGTCTTTTCGGAAAGTCCACTTAATATTGTTGATGTTAATGTCAAAATAGGTGATGTTTATATCAAATATTTGATCTTTATGATTGAATAGTTGATAATTTATAAATAGTTGATGTTAGTGATATAATAGTTGATGTGTAATGCAAAATAATCGATTATTTCATAGCAAAATAGTTGATGTTTAATGTAAATAGTCGATGTTTTATGGTAAACCGTTGATGTATTGCAAAATAGTTGATGTTTATTGATAAATAATTGATGTTTATTGTTAATAGTTGATGTTTGCTGTAAATAATTAATGTTTATGTTAAAATAGGTGATGTTATATTGTAAATAAGTAATGCTTTTAAGTGGATTTTTTAAAAAGACTACATTTAGTAGTGAACTCTCCCAAAAGTTTCTCATTCCATAGTCATCCATTGGCACCAGCACACCAATCACTTAGTATATCCAATAGTAATGGTTTCAACTTTCAACCTACCATGCCCTCAACATATTACGACGACAACCATGCTCCATTAAACAAGCATTTAAAACACTAACCAGCCACCATGCAGATCATGACATTACAAAATCATAATACAATGAATAACATGTGAACAATATTGTACATGTAGTAAAATTATTGGGCAAAAAAGAAAAAAAAAACAACCAGAAAATGTCAAAAGTGAAAAGTGACATGTCACCATTCTCATCCCATTCTACATTCCGGTTTATGAGTTCTGACCCGAAAACCCTGGAGCCTCATCTTCCCGATCCACAAAACATGAGGCCGGAAATCAATACCAAAAACAGAAAAAATAAAAAAACCCAACTGAAAAAGTAAACTCACAACCATAACCACCACAACTCCAAAAATGAAGGTGTCAGTCAAGCTCCAGGATCACGCCGATAACCACCAGAAGAGCCACCATTCTCCGCCGCTCCTCCTCCGCGCCAAGGTCCCCATCGCGATCCTCAACCTCCCGTTCCTCTCTCACTTCTCCACAACCACTTCACACCCATCCGATCTCTCCCTCGCCCTTTCCACCAATTTCACCTCCGGTCCTTCGCTGAAGCTATCCTACGCGACTGCCTCGTCGGTCGCGACTGCTGCGTCTACGCCGCCGCTCACTCTGTCGTTGAAATCGGGTACGGGTGTGTTCGGTTCTCCTAAAAACTCGCCTCTCGTGATTTCAGCTAATTTCTCGTTTAACCCTTCGAACCCTGCAAACCCTAATCCGACCTTTTCGCTGCTGTTCAAGCCACAGCTGGGCTCGTTTTTGCTCAGGAAATCGACGTCTTCGCATCCGAAATTGAAGCCGGAGGTTGGGAGTGAGTCGAATTCGATTAATGGTGATGGTGGTTTGGATTCGGGGTCGTATGCGTTTGTGCCGTTGGATAAGCCTGTAGTAGATGTTACTGAGCTTTCGTTGGAGAGAAAGGAGAATGATCCGATTTTTAAGGGGATTCAATTGGCTGCTAATACTCATTTTCCTGTTGCTAATAGAGCGTCTTTGAATTTGAGGTGGTGGATGGATTTCCCGGTGGATAAGATGCCGGTTTTGAGGATCAATAAGTTCAGTATTGAGAGGGTTGAGAAGACGATGAAGGACGTCGAAGAGAGGAAGAGGAAGAATGAAGGTGGTCCTGGGGAGATGGAGGTGTTGAAGGGGATGTGTGTTTGGATGCAGAGAGAGCTGGATGGCTTGTCGAGAGCAAACAGGGAGATGAAGTATGAGCTAGGTGAGCTGAGAGTGGGGCGTGCGGTGAGGAATGGCGGAGATGTTGGAGCTAATGTTCGAAAGAAGGTCATGCCGTCTGGTGGAGGGCCTAGTACGGCTGGATTTGACGAGTGGAAGAAGAAAAAGAACGGCGGAGGTTATGACAACGGGAATGTGAAGAGGAACGAAGAAGATAATAATAAGAATGGTAGCAACCTAGCCATGGATGTTGAGAGTGAGCTGCAGAGAGCTATAAAAGCTGCCTCTGGGTCTTCATAAGCTCTGAGTTTGTTAGGTATGATGTATATATGTAGTAGATTGGAAATATGCATTTCCAAGATTATGGAATAATGATGTCTTTTTTATCATGATGCATCGATGATACGGTTGATCTGATTTATTCAAGAATGTTTTTGTGAGAAATTTGGGAGTTGTGTTTGAGTCCTGGCTTATCATTGTCACAGTGGCAAAGTCCTGCCATTTGTTAGTTCTGCTCTATCAAGATGTGCATGACTGCTAGTAATTTGTCTGGAATAGGATTGATTCGGCAGAGTTTTTGAAATGCCTGGCTATATTGCTAGTATGTTAACTTGCATGTACTCTTGATTTGCAATTGGCAATAGAGCTCGGAGAGGTTAGCAAAAGTTGCACTGAGCACTAGTGTTCTCAATACTAAGTAATGGTTGGGTTTGTGGATATACAACCTCGAATTGTACTATGCTTGCTTGTATGTTTTTCAGAATGTCTCGTGTTGATTGATGTGTGGGTTCTAGTTGGATATTAGGTATCTACTGTATATAAAATTGCATGAATTCAAATAATTTATCAGTAATAGGATTGATCGGATAGAGTTATTGGAATTATTTTCACTTTCTCAGCATGTTAGCTCACATGTACCTTGATTTGCAATTGACATTAAGAGATAGGAGTTCTAGGAAAGTTGCACTCAGTTCTTTGTCTCACTTCATTCTAAGTTATGGATCATGTTAGCGGTCAGTTGTCGTTGATATGCGATATAAAATGCATGCCCTTGATGAATTTTCGAGACTTCTCTGCTTAATCATTCAACAGTAGATGTCTGGTGGTCTGATGGCTTCAGCCTTCAGATATTGAAACTACTGTTCTGTCAAGAAGAATGTTGTGTAGTCTGTAGCAGAACAAAGTCGAGTTTCCGCGTATGTGAAGTTTTATCTGCTGTAGAGTAATAAACCAGGAGTAGGAAGCAGGCCAGGCTTGACAGGATTTGGAGTTTAGTTAAAGAGATGGAGAACTGGGTTACATTGTTCTTGTAAGATTATTATTTATTTTGTTTGGTTCTCATGCCTCAGTGTGCCTCACCGATAGCCGATTCTGACTTTATGCACCATGAATGAAATGGTTCATTGCACCAGAACCGAATGTATTGGCATGCCTGCTTCCTGGAAAACTGAGAAGTTCTGCAGAATCAGATACTTATCTCCAGCAGATGATTGTTATTATGTTCATGGTTTCTTGCTCTGTTAAAACTTTACATTCGTTATCAAGATGCCACATAAAAGTTATCACCAGCTTTCTGGATCACTGGTTTGAAGAAGGGAGTTGCAGTCCGGTATCTAACTAGGACAGTAGGACTTCTCACTAGTTGACACGTACATGTGTCATTTGTGTGTTACATGCACATGTCCAAGAACATATTCACTGTTTACGTCTTGCATGTGACTTGGTATACACACTGAACTGACACGACTCTACTACACCAAGATGCTTTTGACTACCGAGATCACAAATTATTCGGTCTAACTTTCTAATTTGTATGAGAATAAAAGTATATCGATAATTATCTTCCAGTGATTAAATTCTTTTTAAAAAATTCACAAATAAGTGGTCTCTTCCAAGTTTTTGTATAAATTCTTCTAACGATATTCAATACAAATCGTATTTGTTAGTTAGTTTCAAAATCCTATTAAATTCTTCTAACAATATTCAATACATATTTGCTAGTTTCAGAATTCTTGAAGGATTGTGTTGCCTTACTAAACTCCTTATAGAAATATTCTCAAAGATGTCTTTCCAAATAGAACTCTTTCATTTTGTGACTTCTTCAAAGATCTTTTATGAATATCCTTAAGTGTTTAAGAAGTGGTAAAACTCCTTTAAGTCGCACAAGTGTAGATAACCACACATGAGGTTTTGGCAACCCAGAATTCAGGTTGAACCAAACCCTAAAAATGCTAAACTTACAAAGGAAATCGTTCACATAGTAGTTAGGTGTTTTGTTTACAACCATGCTTCATAGTTCATACTCGAAACTCGGGATGTGAATTCCTAAATTGAATCAGGTCAATTTGATTCGAATATCTTTACCGAAGGAGTCGTGTACTACTGTACTCCAACTCATTAAATGCCACATGAATATTCTCGGAATCTTCAATAATATTTCTCACGCATCATTCAATATGTTTCTATAAATATAAAGATATTCTACCATAATAAGCAAAATTAACCCGACCACTTCTTGTAAAATTGTGGTGTGTGAAATAACTTTGTAAACACAATTTGTGAAGTTACCAAATCAAGATAAGCCTCACACGTACAAGAAGTTTACACACGATAGGAGTCTAGTGTCCGAGTTCTTGCCCCCAAAATTTTGCCCAAGTGGTACTAAAATCTTGGGTGCCCTAATAATGTGGGCCATGGCACTAATGTGGCAACCATATCAAAGTTGAGCTGTTTTTCTTTTTATCTTTTTCCTTAAAAAGTTGAGCTAGTCTATACCAGCCTAGCAAAAAAATAGGCATATATAAAGGAGAGGATTCCTTATTGTGGAATTCAAGTCAATCGAAACGACGTCGAGCTAGGTCCCAGGAAAACAGGCATAAAAGCGCAGCAAAAGAACAAAACCAAAGCTGGTGAGAGAAGAAAACACAAGCTCACAACTCAGATAACACTGCACTGGTGAAGAAGAAAGCGAGATAGGGCGGCGTCGTTACTCTTACCACCGGCCGTATCGTCTTCATCCTCGTCATCAGCCACCGCCGCGTCTCTGTTCTCCACCCGTGCGGCTCCCAATTTACCACGCCGCGCTCAGGCTTTGAACGCTGTAAGTTCGGCGTTTGTGTTTTTTTTTTTGTTTTTTTGTTTCTGATTTGATGACCCGGAATTTAACGGTGGAATGATGATGTGAATTGAATTGTGACCAGAGATGTGAGGTGAAAGGACCCTTTCCTGTGAATGGGAAAGCCTGTGCACCCATAATTAACGATCAAATAATTACTACGTATTTGCAATCGAAGAGGCTGCAGAATGCTGCTGTCAACAAGAAGAACAGTAATAATTCCAGGCTGAAATTGTTCTCCGGATCCGCAAATCCTGCTCTCTCTCAGGTCGGTTAATTCTCTTTATGGTTTTGGATAAATCAATTTGTGTGTTTTTTAGAAAAATGAATTAGCTGCAGTCTTTGATGTGCTTTCTCAGCTCAGTTGATTCTTTTTACACTTTTTTGGATGAAACAATTGGTATTTGTTTCAATGATTCGTAAGCGAATATGAATTAGCTGTGTCTCTGATGTTGCTGCTGCTCATGTTTGTTTGAATTTTCGTTTCTGAATCAATGGCATCTCCGTTTCTCATACAGTAAAAAAAACTAAAAACAGGAGAGCTATAAAATAATAATTCTCGCATGTTTTTTATTTATGAATGAAGAAGAGACAGCATAAGCAACAGTGAGATGTAGTAGTGCCTGTTTGCAAATGATTACTATCATCCATTATAAATTACTTTTAACATGTAATAGTAGATATATTAAGATTATTATTAAATTATGATCCGAATTTCAGTCTATCCGTAAGTAAGTCTCTTGCAAGACTTTCAAGTGCTATTTATAAACTACTTCTGAAATAGTGTCTGTGGTTTTGGCATGCTAATCCTTTTATCCTTTTTTTCTGATGATAGGATATTGCTCGTGGTATGGGACTTGAACTTGGAAAAATCAACATAAAGAGTTTTGCTGATGGAGAGATTTATGTTCAACTGCAAGAGAGTGTTCGGGGTTGTGACGTGTACTTGATCCAGCCGACATGTCCTCCCGCTAATGAAAATCTTATGGAGCTTTTGGTGATGGTTGATGCTTGCCGTAGAGCTTCTGCGAAGACCATCACTGCTGTGATTCCGTACTTTGGATATGCGAGAGCTGATAGGAAGGTGTGTTAAAACATAATTCTTTTTCAGTTTTTTCCTACTGCTTAACGAGTAGAGTCATCTTTAGATGATTAATTCCAAGGTTGTTTACTCATCAATTATAATATATTATATAAATAAAAAGATGGTTTTATATAAAAAATGTTGACTAATATTTAACTTGGTGCTCTGTTGGGAAATTAGGATTTAAATGTTTGGTATATTCCAATATTTCACTCTGTTGACGAATTTCAATTTTCATGTCACCAGACACAAGGACGAGAATCTATTGCTGCAAAGTTAGTGGCCAATCTTATCACTGAATCAGGTGCTGACCGAGTTCTGGCCTGTGATCTACACTCTGGTCAGTCTATGGGTTACTTTGATATACCAGTGGACCATGTATACTGTCAGGTATTGCTCAGAGTTTTCCTCTTCAATAAATGTTCGCAGGTTAAGACTTAAGATATTCACATTGCAATTTCATTCTTTTCTTGCAAAAGCCGGTCATCCTCGATTATCTTGCGAGCAAGAAGATATCATCCGGTGATTTGGTTGTGGTCTCGCCCGATGTTGGAGGCGTTGCAAGAGCTAGAGCTTTTGCCAAGAAGCTGTCTGGTGCACCCTTGGCCATTGTAGATAAAAGGCGTAATGCTCATAATGTTGCCGAGGTAGATTAATGACATGCTCCCTGTCCATGAATAATGGTTTTGTTCTTTCTTTTTTTTCTTTTCCGGATCCTTTATTCGACAGACAAACTAATTAGGATTGTTAAGAGTTGAAGTTTTTGGGCGATCTAGATTCCAATGTGTTGTGGGAACTAAATTATCAACAAACGTGATGGCATTAGAGCATTCACATCAGTTTCCTTATAAAATATCACCTAAAACTTCCCCTAACTCTCTCCCTATAAAATTTTCCGCACGTATTTAGTAATGAAATAAAATCAGATTCCCTATTTTATATATAAAATTCAAAAATAATAAACCGGTTTAGAAAAATGTACTGGAAATATTTTTAGGGGATTCTTAAATGTTGGCATGTGAAAAGAATTCCCTAAAATTTTCCTGTGGGCCCATCAAATTTAGGGAATCTGCTGCATGACATTTTTTCACTTTTTCACGATTTTTTGCCAATATTTAGGCATAAAATCGATTTTAGGTGAACTGATGTGAATGCTCTTAGTATGTAGTATTACGAATAGTATATTAAGTTGTCCTTGTTTTCTGTAAGACTATTTGATGAAGCACCCTGAGTAACCTTGTTAGCATTACACTATGTTGATTGTGTATAACTCAATTCAAACATAAGATGATAAGAATATGGTTGGTGATGCTGTAACCCAGCTTTTGAAGTTAGCCATGAGACATGGACTGTCTGAATTTTTAGTCAATATTAGCCAGCATCTCGATGTAGTAATGGAGCATTATCAGTCGCCGAGTCTCTATGTATATTTTACACGATGGCCAAATTCTTTGACCTTTTGTGAATGATGATTTATATAGAAATTTGCTGGGAAATAATTTGACTTCAACTAACATCTTACTGTAGTTGTGATTCATTCTGTCCTCAATCCTTTATCATGATTAGTACTAATATTTGAGTTAGCCATCTTATAAATTTATGACATTCAGGTGATGAATCTGATTGGTGATGTTAGAGGAAAAGTTGCAGTGATGGTAGATGACATGATTGACACTGCAGGTATGTTTTCTTGTATACAATACTCCATATCTTTCTTGACAATGCAGTTATACTTGAATGTTATATTTATTTCCCCCCTGATATCGTTAAATCTTTGATGGGAAAATCTATCAATTACACAATTAAGCATGTTTAATGTGGATAAGTACCAACAGTGCTCTGAAAGTTACCTACCACCTAATGATTTGACTCTGATTGGGATAAATGTTGTGCATTCACTTTATCCTTGACAACATAAGAAGGTGATGCAGTTGAAACATTCTGTGACTCTGTCTAATTATTTTTTTGTATCTATTAGCAGGAACATGAACATGAGTCATGAGTTAGAAGTGCATTTTTTAATTATAAGTTAACTTGAAACCTCTCAATTCCACTATCTGCTGCACTCTTTAACTGATTTAGCGTAGTATCCCTTGTATACTGTGACTCCGTATCAGAGGCAGAAGAGGATTTACTCCTGAGTCCTGATATATCCTTGATAGAACTTGAGCACCATTTCTTTTCTCAAAATGTTGTGGTTATCGTCATAATTGAACCCAAACTCTAAGTGGACTAGCAGCAACAAACGTTGTAAAAGCAAGGTTTGAATACCAAGTGACATATGTATATCAGATGAGACAATAGATAAAGCATCATTGCATTTACTTTAATCAAGTTGTATTAGCTACCTGCAATTCAAAAGAAAAGTTGAAAGACATGGTAATTCGTTAAGATAAAATATGATTATTGATTTTGAATTGTTCGAGAATAAGTCAGTTACCAACCAGTGGTTTTAAGAGCCTAAGTTCCCTTGATCAAGTTTTAGTGATAAGGAGTTTTGCAAAATGCCAAGAAAATACCACTAAGTGAGCTACTCCTTTGGTGGCCAACAGGACTCTATCCAACTTATTCGTGTGTATACTAGGTGAGAATAAAAGAAGTTACCAAGGATTCTATGACTTCTTTCTCTTATCTATGAAGAATTGTTAAATGATTGGGTTTCAGTCTGGTTTTCATCCCTATCAGGGAAGCAGACACTAATAATCTACGCATGTCCTCTGTCGGATTGATCCCGGAGATCATGTTTTGATTGTACAAGTGATTTGGATATTTTCTGAAGTGGGACTCTGAATAACTGGATCATCTTTTGTGTCGGGATTTTGAGCAATTTTAGTATTTACTTGGTATTTTCTAAGAGTAAATCTTTCTTCATATCACATATATTAACTAAGATGGTTGTTGCCAATGGAATGCAGGAACTATTGCCAAGGGTGCTGCTTTGCTGCATGAAGAAGGTGCTAGGGAAGTCTATGCTTGCTGCACTCATGCTGTATTCAGGCAAGTCTTTGTGCTTTATTGCGCCTTATTTACGTCTGATGCATTATATTAATGGCGGGTCCTATTAATTTTGTGAACTCCTAATTACCGTTTGATGTTATGTTATCATTCGATTCATTCCTACATCCCCATAATTGTTTGCTGTTAGCCTGTTACATCTCCTGCTTCTTTCCATGATAAAATTGATAATAGTTCAACACAAATTAACTTGCATTGTTTCCCACAGCCCCCCTGCAATTGAGAGATTATCTAGTGGCTTGTTCCAAGAAGTCATTGTCACAAACACGATTCCAATAGTGGAGAAGAACTATTTCCCGGAATTGACAGTTTTATCAGTTGCCAATCTCTTGGGTGAAACTATCTGGCGAGTGCATGATGATAGTTCTGTAAGTAGCATTTTCCAGTGACCGCAGGTACAAAATATAGAAGACCAGTAGGAACAAGTTGTTACCCAGCTTTTGCTAGAGATAAAAGACCGTCTTTTCTTGCTGGATTCACATTCTTTTCTTTCTAATCGACTCTTGTCCTTAATATTATCATTTCAAAACCACTTGAAGTACTTATGCAACATGGGTTCTCAAGCATTCGGAGCTTTGCTGGTAGGACGACTTGACAAGAATACTATCTTTTTGGTGCCGTTTTATGCTATTTTATGGTAAGTTGATGTAACAGTAAGAGTTAGAAAACAACTCCTCAGCAAGTAGCACCTTGCCTTTTGAAATCTTTTACTGCTTAGTAGTTATATACTGGATGTTTTGAAATGCAGTTCCTAGACTTGTCTTTTTTGCACTGCTTATTGATTTCAACTACTAGTGGTTGAGCCTTGAGCAAACGTATTTCTCAGAAGAGTAATCTATTTATGAATGATTTGTAGGGTTTGCTGCTCACAAATCACTATTACCCATTTTACTTCACAAATCACTATTATAAGCGTCGGAGAAAAAAGTTCGAAAATATATATCAACAAACAAAATATAAGCTTTCTAATTTTCCTGATATGATTAATTTTTTTTTTCAACAAGCCGAATGATGAACTCT
The DNA here is from genome assembly GCA_036897195.1 of Plantago coronopus. Classification (NCBI taxonomy): domain Eukaryota; kingdom Viridiplantae; phylum Streptophyta; class Magnoliopsida; order Lamiales; family Plantaginaceae; genus Plantago; species Plantago coronopus. The sequence continues at coordinate 207 of JAYMSL010003754.1, read as the reverse complement.
GAGCTCCAATCGATATCACTACTCACTAGCCTCCACCACTTGTCTTCCTACGTGACATCCAAGGTCGCTCCTTGACCAACCTAAGTAGGAGTTCAAATCACTCTGTAGACACGCAAAATGTGTCGAATAAAATCATTAAAATCTATATATTAAATTTATCATATGCTATGGAATTCTACTAAATTTTATTCCAAAGTAAAAATGATA
>JAYMSL010003753.1:0-11969 GCA_036897195.1 Plantago coronopus | reverse complement strand
TTCCTTTTGTGCTTGAGTTCATCATGTCCACGTTTTTACTTTATTTTTGGGGATTTGGTTTAAATTTGATGAATATTACCAGAATATTCAGAAAATTAAAAGTCAAAACATCAATCCCAAGTTCCCAACTTTTTGTGGATTACAAATACTAGAGAATTTTTTATATGCGGATACGTACATATAGTTTACTTTAACACTTCAATTTTAAACGAATCAGGTCCTGTTCATGAGTTCATTTAAAATTTAAGCTAGTTCAGTTCAGTTCATGTACATTTAGATATGTGCAGTTTAGTTTAGTTCAGTTTAAATATAAATATTTAAGCTCTGAATTGAACTAAACTAAGAACTGAGTTATTTCAAGTATAAATTTCAACTACGTAAATCCGAAATGAGGTTCGATCTTGGTTCGTTTACTTTATTGAACAAGTCAAACTCAAAACTTAACGAGCGGAACCGAATCGAGCTCTTGTTAAGAATCGACTCACATAAAATAATACCACTAAGACTCTATTCTTTTGAGCTGAGGATTTCGGAACTGAATGAATAAATTCGAAGTAAAGTAAAAATTTGAGTTAACCAAATTTGAACTGAAGTGAATAGATTTAAACTTAAGTTGAAAAAAAAAGGAGCCAAATTGTGTATATAAGAAAGATTTAACGTGCCCACACGACAAAACTTAGTGTAATGTTGTAAACAAGGTGAAGTAAAATGATTCACCGTTTATATGTTGTATACTGTATATTAAAATGTTACACTCAACATATATTAACGTTAATACACTTTTAACACGATTCGACTTTAATATGGTACCTCCAATTCCTCAATTCATAATGTTATAAATACAGCCTTGAGATGTTATGTAGTACATAACTAGCTAGTGACTTTTGGTTATTTTCAAAGTTTTAAAATTAATTAAAGAGATTATTTCGTTCACACTCCCTATTATAGACACTTCTCACATTTAACCCCCCTTTGCCCAACAATATTACAACAACACCTGCTACACCATTTCAATTACATGTAACCTCCGGATTTGACTTTTCACGAATTAGATGTTGCCGAATTAATTCTCGCGCACTTATTTCATTTTCTGACCAAACAAGCCTAATAATTTGGCGCCAAAAATGTAGGGGGTTCAATGTAATTGAAATTATGTGGTAAAATTTACTTGGAAAAAACATTATCCTCCAAATTGACATGGTTTATTTGTTAGGGGCCCCTTAATTAGTCGAAATGGAAGATTGCAATTCAGGCCATAATTTGTATTGTTGAACCAACTAATGCCGAAACTTGGAAACTTGGTTTAATACTAGACAACCCATAAAAAAGTGTTAGAAGATGAAAAAACCTAGATTCCAGGACATTAAAAGTCTGAAACGAGTGAAAAACAAACTTTTTGAAAATTACAAATTGACCCCAAAACTTATAAAAATGCCATTTTGACCCTCTAAACGACCTCGGATGGCCAAAATCACCCTTGCTCAGTGGCTCGATTCCAAGGCACCGTCAAAATTTCATGGCATTCCGAGCTCGTTCAAACTTTTCTGGATATTGCAATTTAACCCCAAAACATAAACAATAGTGCATTTTAACTAATCTTTGTCCATTCCATTGATAAATAACCATCCAAAAGGAACAAGTTAAACAAGTAGGTTTTTTCAGTAGCCAAAAGAACAAGTTATTATCACAAGTTGTCACAATTTATCACTAGTAGCAGCCTAAAGAGAGTAATTAGGCTGAGTAATAAACTGGGAGGTTTGAACTTGAAGAACAGAGATACGGTAAGAAGAAGTCGATCAGAAAGAGAGAGACGGTAAGAAGTCCAAGTTTGGCGGGTTACTCTTGTAAAAAAAACCTAACTGGGTAAAATAGGTTAAAAAGATATAAGGCCATGTTTGGATGTTAATATTCTGAAATTTCGAAATAGAAAAGTCAACACAAAATTGGATTTTGGGGGTTAGATGTTATTGTTGTACTAGCAGGGGGTTAGATGTAATTAGAAACCTTAGTAGGGGGTGTGAGCGTAATGCGCCCAAAATTGTAATATGAATTTTCATTAATAATATTCATATGCCTCATCACTAAGGGACTGATTGACTTGATTATGTTTTAAAATTATCGGAATCTCTTAACCCAGGTATAGTAATATGAGTTTTGAGTATTAAATTAAAGATATTAAAGATATATAATAAGCAGAAAAACTTGCGTAAGATTATTCAATTGAGTCCAGATTTAAGGATCAATTTAAAAAAATTTCAATAAATAACTTGCAAATATACAATCCATGTTGATTACAACTTATTAAATCTAGCACATGTATTCCATCATTTTCTCCTATTTTCGTAATTTGAATTTATAAAAATATGCTTATCCAAAAATAATTTCGTCTTCACCGTAGTAATCTCATCGTTAATATCTACGATTTGACATCCATAATGAATATGTTTCGATAAATTTTTATTTTAAATAATAGTCGAAAATTACATACGCTTTTCAAATTCTTATTAAGAAAATGATTTATTATATTCACTTATCTAAAATAATTCATATTTCGCTAAAATAATCTCTTTGTTTATGTACGATTTGACACTAAGAATGAATATGTTTCGATATTTTTTTATTTTTAATAAATACTCGAAAATTACACAATTTATCAAACAAAAACACAAAACAAAAATAATATAAAACTTATAAAAAAATGCTACGATAACATGAATATGCTTAACGTGTGTAACACGTGACGCGATTCTAGTATATAATAAGCAGAAAAACTTGCGTAAGATTATTCAATTTTGAACTATTTATTATTCAATTGAGTCCAGATTTACTGATTTAGGGACCGATTTGAAAATTCTCAATAAATAACTTGCAAATATACAATCCATGTTACTTATAAGTCTTCAAATCTACCACATGTATTCCCTCTTTTCTCCTGTTTTCGTAATATGAATTTATAAAAATATGCTTATCCAAAAATAATTCTGTCTTCACCAAAATAATCTCTTCGTTAATATCTACGATTTGACATCCATAATGAATATGTTTCAATTAATTTTTATTTTTAAATAATAGTCGAAAAATACATACGTTTATCAAATTCTTATTTAAAAAATGATTTATTATATCATATTACGCTTATCCAAAAAAATTCAGATTTCTATAAAATAATCTCTTTGTAAATTTATACGATTTGACACCAAGGATGAATATGTTTCGATATATTTTTTTTTTAATAAATAGTCGAAAATCACACAATTTATCAAACAAAACACAAATAAAAATAATCTAAAAGCTATAAAAAAAGTGCCACAATAACATGAATATGCTTCACGTGTGTATCACGTGACGCGATTCTAGTGTAAATATAAGGTAAATATTTTAACCTTAAACCAATCACAAAGCTATATTGTATTGTAGAACTCGGTTAGAGGTTTAACCCAACTCAGTAACCGAGTGCTAAACACTTCGTAAAATTTGTAATATATGGTTCATATAATAATTTACAATATTTTATATAAGAAAGAACGTAAATTTAAATAAATGATAATAAAACCAATTAAATGATATTAAACTAAGAAGAAAGAGAACAAAAAATTAATAATAGAGAAAATTTATCTCAGGCCCAAATATAGTCCGGTCTTATTTTATAAGAAGCTAGCTTATGTTGGGTTAATAATCTTGCATAATTAGATTATCAATCATCAAACTAGCTGATGTGATAAACTCGGCATTCACATAACAAGCTTATATCTAGTCAATGGTTAAATAAGTTCTCCGAACTCACCCGGTAGTTAATAAGTTAGAGGCGAGGGGAGTGGAAATAGGAATTCATATATTTGGTTGAATTATAGTTGTGACTAAATAATTAGCACCTGGAGTTTAGGTAGCTGGGGCTGGGCGAATAATATTTGTTCTGTTCCACGAGAATTTGTACGGTATCCGGTCCGCTGGAACTGAATTTGAACAGTGCCCGAAAGGGATGGTGCATGCAGTGGGTGTGCCCCTCATATTCTCAAATCTCTTTTTCACATCCTATAACATAATAAGATACTATTTCCGATCCTTAGGATTTCTTTTTTCATATTAATTACCCCCCTTGGGAGAATTGATATCACCCCTCATAACTTACAAGAGCATATTAGTGCAAGGATTTATATATTCAGTTTACTTTAAATTTTGGCTTGATAAATTCAGTTTAGATTTGTGAAATTCAAATTTATACTTGAAATAAGTTCAGGTATTTTCAGTCGAATTGACATCACGTAACAATTCTGAGATCATTATGCACTATAAATTCATCTTCCAAATTTCCAAAGCTACGGTGAAAATTTGTAAGTATCGTCGAAGCATCTTATGCTCGTTTGTACTACACGTCTATACCTTCGATTATTAAAAAAATTCTCCTTCACTTCAAAAGAAAAGTGGGTAATTTTTCCTTACCAATTATAGTATCAGACATTTTTCTAAACTTCAAACTTAGGTAGATCTCGTTGAAACAACCAGAGTAATGAAGAAATCGATATCGATAATTAGTATATATATATGTATATGTTGGAGATTTTGAATGAGATGGAGAGGCGTGCACCTAAGCCAGGTAGTAGCGGCGGGCGATGCCGATGACCTAGCAATGTTGATGTTGATCCTAAACAAGACCTAGCTAGGTAGTTGCTGCAATGGATGACAAATGGAATATACAAGAGTTACAAGTAGGCAGATGGGGGCATGTAACATAAGGTAGAAAATAACTAGGCAGAAGGGAATTTTGAGATCTGTTAGAATTCACGTGTAGGGGGAAAGTATAGATTGGCATGATATAGCATGCAAACGTACTGATCATCGATGATCATATACATACATACACACTAACACATGCAGTGGGCATGCATGCCGTTTTGGTGTTTTCTTTGGTTTCTGATCCTATTATTATAAACATACATGACTAGTCTTCCTCGCTCTTTTATTGTATGTATATATACTGCTGATGATCATTCACAACTCACAAGACAAATCCTCCACATTCTAGATTAACCAGCTGCTCTCTTCATCATCCTGACATTATTATTCTCTGCTCTGCTCTGCTCTTCCTCATCTGTTTTTTTTCTTGTCTTATTACTCATATATGTTTTAGATCTCCATTCTACTTAATTGCCTTATTATTGAACCCTAGTTTGCCTTTTGCTAAACATCCACGTCCTCATCTGAAAACTTGTAACACACTGATGGTATCATGAACGAATTAAGATCTGCTAATCTGCCAACGGATTGCATCCAACAATTACACTACATTTAGTTCACTTTAAATTCAGTTTTATTAAGTTCAATTCAGATGCATTCAGTTCAAATAAGTTTAGTTCATGTTTGCGTATTCATATCATATAGTACTGTACTTTAAAGATAAGTAATCAAATTTAGATCCATTTGATTTTGGTCAGCTCAGTTTTGATAGTGAATTGAACATAGTCTTAATTGATAAAAACGTAGAGAAAGTAGAGAAATTCACATCAAGAATTAGGGTTTTGACTATGGAAGACTAGCTCCTTTTTTTTCCTTTTTAATCCGCTAATTACATACTTCTATATCAACAATTACACATAAACCATCATCCAATATTCCAAAATTCCCACTTCATATGTCTCTGCCAGATGTCAAACCATATACCTCCTTCCAATCTTAGCTCGCTCCATTTCAGTCAAGCGCATAATAGTTAATAGATTTTTTCTTTATTTAGTTAGTTGATGAATAGTGACTAGTCCTTAACAGAGTTTCAAATTAGTGTTTGGTATGTTTTAAGGATTTTTAGGTTTTTTTTAAGGGAATAATAGTAGTGGGTGTAAGAGTGTGTAAGATGTGGTATATGTGTTTAAAAGAGTAAAAGTGTGTGATATGTGTAAGAATGCCTAAAGAATATATTGGATCTAAAAGGTAGAGAGAGTGAATGGTTGACTAAGTTAAGACAAACCTTAGTTGAGAACCAAATACAGTACAAATCTTGTATGTTTTTTAAGTTAAGGGTATTAATAGAGTTCCGTAACTCAGAACGAAACAAAACGAAACAAGTTGATAGTCTCCTAACAAGGGTTGCCTAATGTGCCGAAGCCCTATTCTACCAATCGAGCTAGGTCAAATATCGAAAAACAACTAATCAAAGCAACTAGGTATTTTGACTGTTTTGAATTAGATTAGAGTAAGATTGCCGACTCGTATCCCTAAAATTGGAATAGGGTTTTCTAATGACCCGGAGTAATAAAAAGCAACAATTTAGTAAAGTAGGACAATTTATTCTATAATTAATAACGATGTGCGATTAATAAGTTGTCATATACTTTCATGAGATGCACCAGATTAGCATGTGACAGAACGGGGTCGTTGGAATTGACTGAGATCCCATCAGATATATTCACATCTTACGAACATACTAGCTGTAGCTACAGTAAAATCTCAGAGTTAACATACATTCACAAATTCACTAAATATTTTCATCTCATTCCTCTGGTTTTTCTTATTTTCCTTTTCTTTTTTCCTTGATGTATATGGATCAAACATGATTCTAGAGGCAAAGAAAGACGTTGTTTTAGAAAACTTTTATAGTAATCCTTAGTAGAATCCTGTCATGCATTATATTGCAGGTTTTTGAGCCTTTGAAAGGTGTAGTTTGGTCCACATGATGGATATGGCTCCATCACATAGTTGTAACATTTACTACAATCGCCCCTGTCATGACTCATGAGAAATTAATATGGCTATAAAACTAGATTAGATACAATGTTGCAATCACTGTGTAATTACGTTCTTGAAAAAATCCGGTACCACAACTAGAGATCGAGTTTAACAAGGTCAAGTCAAATCAATTATTCTTATATCTTCAGCTCTACCAACTTAAATGACCACCATCTCAAATCCCAAAACAATACTATTAGAAATTATTGAATATAGTAAATAATGAAGTTTAATGAGCTGAGTGAACCTGAATACTCGTTAAGACTCGACTTATGCGATAACACTAAAATTGTTAATGGTATGTTATGTACGAATGAAGTGTGTGAGGATAAATGAAGTGTCTATAGAAAAGCCATTAATTGGTGCTATGTGGTCCTAAAATTATATGAAAGGAATTGAGTGAACTTGAACTAAACTAAACTGAATAGATTTGAATTTAACTAAATTGAATTCAAATATAAATATAACAAAGCAAATTGAAAACAGTTGAAATTAGGTGACCGCTTTAAAACGCAAGTCACCATCGTGGGTGGTCTAACAAGTCAATCACATTTTCTTTTATATTTTCAAGAAACTATCCACTCATGAGTTAGTAAACTCGGGCCGGCGCTGAAGGTGTTTGAAGTGCCCGACCGCACAGAATTCCCTTTTTTTAGGGGCCTCTAATTTCAATATGTGATTATATTTATGTATGTTTTCTATGTAAAATTTCAATAATAATTAATGTTTATCCTAGTGGTTAATTCAATTTATATCATACATTTGCTTTTAATACCGGGTGGCTTATAGTTATTAATTTATTTTCATTCAACAATTTTAAATATTTGTTGGGGCTTCATCTAAATTTTCGAACAGGACTTCGAAATCTCAGAGCCGTCATTTCTTTTGTATTTCTGGAATTAGTGTAATATGAGCCGTAATCTCCTAGGTCGAGTTTTAGTGTCTTTGCAAAAGGTGTATCTTTATACTTACTATGTCCCATATTAAGATTCCCATTTGACTTTGAGTAAAAAAAATAAGAGAAATAATATTTTGAATAGAATATTGGTAGTGGAGGTGAAAAATAAATATATTAATTGTTAGTGGGGTTGGAAAAGTTAGTGATCGATTAATTTTGAATATATTTATTCTTGTTAGTGGAAGAAGATGTACACAAATGAAAACGAGAAGCTTTAAATGGGACACCTAAACTGGCAAAATGAGAAGTTTAATATGTGACGGAGTAAGTAAATTATAATGCTTTATATGACGTGGTAGTGATGTGGATTCTCATTCTTTTACTACAAAAGGCAAGTTTAGTTTTTTTTTTGAAAAGGCAAAATTATATTATTATGTACGTGACTACAAAATGCAAGTTTAGTTAAAATGAGTTTTGTAAAAAATTACTCCCTCCGTCCAGTCAATAGCTTCTCACTTTCCTTTTTCGTAGTCCAATTACAACACACCAAAAAGTACTACTACTCCAATTACAATACAATACTTGTTTTCCTTATTTTGTTGACCAAAAACACAATGAGAAGTTTCTCCTTGGACGGAGGGAGTAGATAATAAAAGTTGAATATAGGGATAATGCAGTGAAAGAAGAAATTGTGAGGAAAGGTGTGTCAGTGAGTGGACAGTGATGACAGATGAGGAATACTTGAAGAAGAAAACTTGACGTTGGTTGAATGCAGCAAGTAGTTGAGAGTTAAATAAATTGAAGTTATTAATTATTAACGAAAATAATTAATAATAATTATAAGTGCAGGAGTTGGGTTGTTTGGCCATTGGTTAATGAAGGTATATGCAACTAGAAAACCAAAAAACAAAAGCATGCAATTAATCGAAAATGGAGAATCTTCTTCTTCCTCCTTGTTCTTCAATTCTTCTTCTTCTTGATTTTGTGCAAGTTGAGTTAATTAGTACTCCCTCCGTCCGCTCAAACTAGTCCCATTTTGACTCCGACACAGTATTTAAGTAGAATATTAGTTTATTGGTATATAGTACAAGTGGGGTATAGTGGAGTAATTAATGGAAAATAAAGTAGTATAAGTGGGGTCGGAGTGTTTGATTTAAAAGTAATAAAAAGTTTTCATTTTTGGAAATGGGACTGGGTTGAGCGGACGCCCAAAATGGCAAAACGGGGCTGGTTTGAGCGGACGGAGGGAGGGAGTAGTATGTGGATATGTGTGAGGAAGTAGAAATGGCGTAAGTAATATAATAGTCCGAGTAAGTGTGTCAGTCACAGTCAGAATTCAGAATTGAGTAACAATGATCGATCCATGGCGTCACTCTGCCCATTTACGTTTTCTCCGTAAATCGTGCTTTTCGAATTTACCAAACGTGTGACTCATCCCACTCAATATTCATTTATTTGTTTTTTATTTATTTACTTATTCTTAACAATAATCAAAGGAAATATTCATTGCCCCTTCAAACTGCAAGATTGAAACTCCCGCTACCTTAACTCATCTATTGGACTTTCTAGTTATACCCATCTCTATACTCCTATACAAATTCATTTTCTCTAATGTAATCACATTTGGAAAGCCACAAGGAGGCATCACAACTTTTGGAAAATTTGTGATACTCCATTTCATGAAACGTGAGTTAGATATGCGTCAAAGCGTTTCAAGACGAGTGGTTAGCTGAGACACCCAGGATCCAAGAGGTCATGAGTTCGATCTCCGCCATGGGTGATTATATCTCCGCAATGGGTGATTATGTCCTCTGTATTGAGGCTTCTAGAATATTTGATTAATCATTGATTAGAAAATTGTCGAACGATTGTAATTGTAACCGTATATCTCAAAAAAAAAAAAAAAAAAAAAATGAAGATAGATATGCGTTTCTAATACTATAACCCATGAATGACAAATGAACTACTCCCTCCGTCCCACAAAACTTTACCCACTTTTCATTTTTGGATGTCTCACAAAACTTTACCCATTACCAAATAAGGAATCTACCCACACACTAAAACATTATTTTAACATCAATACGCTTCTTTATCATCACACATTCTCAAAAAGTAAATTACCCCACTTACTTTTTAATTTTAACTCTATTACTTGAACTCATTTTCTTAAACTACCCACTAACTCTAATGGGTGGGTAATGTTTTGTGGCACGGAGGGAGTATCTGGTTTACTTTTATTGCTCACATAAGCCGACTTTTATTGCTCACATAAGCCGTGCAACAGCCAACATACATATCGTCTCGATCGCTTCATGTGTAAGGAGCTGCTTCATAGTGCATAATTGAGTGAAGAGATTAATCTAGTGAGTGTTACTGTGTTAGTGTAAGAAGATGAGCTAGGAGATATTGGGGGAATATGTTCGAAAATATTCTTGCATTTTTTAAAATACAAATTAGAGAATTTAGTGATATGAACCATTGTCGAATAGTTTTGAATTCATTTTGTTCCTTTATCTGGAAAAATAAATGTTTCACCTATTATGTCTGTTCCATTTAAGAACATTGAAAATTGCCTTAGTGTTAGATTTGGTCATGACCTCTTGTGAACGATTCATTTCACTTATCTTTAAGTATAACGAACGACTACATACTTGACACTTATATCATTTGTGTATCCATCTATGCTATAACATGAATCGTGCTTGATTCTTTTGTGAAGGTTCGGGAGATTGATTATTGTATATAAATCGGTGAGATGAAAAAAAAATTGTTACATAAAACATGAAATATACGACTATTGTTTATAAATTGGTGAGATGGAAAGATTTTTGTACATGTTAATACTTTGTAGTAATATACTTGTTTAAGTAATAACAAATTGTTTAGCTATAGATTTTAGGAGGTAGGGCTAGCTATTAAATCTTAAAACTAACAAATAGTGACATGCGTATTTATTTATAAAGCTGAGTTAATATTTGGACAGTGGTTTCTTGTTAAGTAGGTTATGTAAGGTACATGTAAGAATGTGTAATAATAAAGTTGAATAAAGGTGATATGTGGAAAAATGAGACTGTAGTTGGTTTTGAAATTGGGTAGTTTGGGAAGAGAGAGAGAAGTATATGGTTATAGATAATGAAGTCAAACCTGAATTGTGCTAGGTTTTGGTTTTGGCATGGCAAAACGGTTCTCCAAACAACATAGTTAGGATTGGCTCGGTTATTGTAATAAAACAAACCCAAAATCACTTGACAAACCGTTTATAATAAGTTGCTTATAGCTTTTCTTTTAAAAGTACTGAAACGTACATGTAATTAGACTGGCAAACGTGTGATATCGTCCGCCCCACCCTACCCACGGTACAATTGCTCATCTACTATAGCCTAGGCCCATACTATATCATATAATTGTGTGATAATAGTTTGGAGAAAATATAATAATGAGGTTGATGATATGATATCCCTTCAAAATTGAATAGGTACACACACAGAAATGTACACTACCGTCACTATTGTACTGTTATCTTAGAGTTAGTACTACTAGTCTACTACTACACCACTGACCACACTAGTCTACATTACAACAGTCAGCCCAGCCAGGGCCGAGGAATCGCGAGCTCGTGAACCGCCTACAGCTAGCTAGCCTTCTTCATCTTCAACAAATCTTCAACCAAACAAGTCTTTCTACTTACCCTTCAATTCATTATGTAGTACGTAACCTAAATCATGACAAGTGTAGCCAGGCCCGATATAAAGGGCGTAACACCCCTCCCCCCCCATGTTATTCGATTTAGTCATAACGAATACCACCTCTTTGTTGGTAAACCGAGCAAAGTGTTTAGTTTTCGACTTGGGAAAAGAAAACAAATCTCACTAGCTCTAGCTAGTATATTGAGTCATTGTCTCCGACCTGAAATCACAAATATACTAATTGTTGGAAAAGACAACTATCTTCAATGGTATTAAAATAAAATTTCACGTATTTTACTTCTAAATAGCTGATATTAGGTTCATACACCATAAAACACGTGTTATTTTGTTGAAAGACCATTAGTAGTTGTCTCTCCTAATTGTTTCTCTAGTAGACAGTAAGTTTTCATAGTGCGGTTAGGCCAAGTCTCCGAACGATCGGAAGTTGTCTGCTCCTTAATTTGCTTCCCGATAAACAAAACATACTTGAACTTCCTGTATTTGATTCACCAGCAGTCTAATCTCTCCTACCTCCCTGTTGGAACGAGTTGGAGTCATAATTTGAAGGCACATAACTCTGTTAAATAATGATACACGTCGTCTAAATAATTTAGACTTATATATATGGATGTAACTACTTATATATACGGAGAAGAAGCGTTGGTAGA
>JAYMSL010003752.1:0-11974 GCA_036897195.1 Plantago coronopus | reverse complement strand
ATTATAATAGTTAGTGTGTAGTATTATATTGATTAAGTAGTAAATAATTGATAAATGAGGAGAGAGAGTGGAGATAGTGTTGATAAAGTAGGAAAGTTAAGTAATAAAAAATTAGTAAGTGGAGGAAAAACTTTCCTTATTTGGGTTAGAAAGTTTGTAAGGAAACGCCAAATAAGGAAAGCTATGAAGTTTTTAATGGAACAGAGGGAGTAATATACACCTGAACCTGGGACTTCCAAGGCTCGAACCCCCAACCTTCAACTAGCAAGGACTTTCAATTCCTTTCCTCTATCGCTGGACCACCTTATGACTCCCATTGAAATATTAGTATAAATTACTAGATTACACACCTCTCAATAAGCTATCACGTCGTTATCTCAACTTTACAAAATGACCCCTATCTTTATCTTAACACATTATAATTCCTTAGCAGCCGCATCAGACTAAAGGTTGGTTGTCCCATTATGTTGCTGCGGAAATAGATCAGGCCGAAGAATTGTGTTATGGTACAGGGCTGATTGTATATGCAATTGGTGCAAATGTAATCACGACTGAAGTGGTTGTCCCATTATTCGTCACTACTTGACAGCGATTCGTCGCTATTTAGTGACGAATAAAGTGGTCACTATTTTCGTCAATATTTGCATGTTTTCTTGTAGTGAACAAAGGTCATGAATTATTGATTCCAAGAATGAATTTGACCAAATTCCCCATATGTTTCTAGCGTAGACAATTTCCTATATCCGTGTCCTATGCAATGATGATCAACAAAAGCCAAGGTCAATCACTTGCTTATGTGGGCTTATACCTTCCTGATCCAGTATTTAGCCATGGTTAACTATACGTGGCGTTCTCGAGGGTCACAAACATAAAAGGGCTGAAAGTCTTAGCTTAATTTGGACGAAAATGAGAAACCTAATAGTCTACTTTAAACGTGGTTTACAAGGAGGTTCTTACTAAACTTTGACGTATTACTACATTTCAATGTTGTCACTATTTTACAATGGACTTGATTACATCTAGATGAGATCTTTAATTTTGCACCGTGTATTGAATATGGCAACATTATTGTTAGGCATCGGAACTTGATCCGCATGCTTTTTCGCCTCGATCCACACCCCTTCTTTACTGGCGGACCATTATTAGGCCCACGCAATCTAACACTTACTTTGCAGCTTGAGATTATTTACTATACCAACCTGTCGTATTTGAAAATAAAACTAGGTCGTGGCATCGCCAAGAGTTAGATTTAGTAATTTCATATAAATGCTAATACTTACTTGTAAAACATCAAAATTCACATAAAAAAGCATTCGAAATTTTGAATCATAAAATATAAAATTTAGAATTTTAAAAGTTCCAAACATTATAAAGATTCTATACGTTAAGATCATACGATAAAATTTGAAACGTTAAAGACATGTTATCAAGTGAAAACATTACAAGATTTTTGACTGTTTTATTCTCAAAATTCAGAATTCCAACCGGTTCTGGGTAGAGGTGTCAACCGGGCCGGTCGTAGAACAGCCCGGCCCGGCCCGGCACGCCAAAAGCCCGGCCCGGCCCGTTTAGGTTTTGGCCCGGCCCGCACCATGACCATTTAATATAAATGGTTCAAGGGGGCCTTGATTTTCAGGGCCCGGCCCAGCCCGCAAAAAACCCGCAGCCCGGCCCGGCCCGTTGGCCCGCGGATTATTTTTGTTTTTAAATATATATATATATATATATATTATGTCGAATTGCATATTACATGAAGAATTGCATTTTTTTGTTTAAGAATCAAATTCCATTACTCATCATCATGAAAGCACCAAAGGCCAAAGATTACAGAAGGCGTATAGCTAGTTTAAGTCTCCAAAGGAAAGCCTTGAGCCACTTTATGTGCTAGTAAGGAATTTCCAGTACGTGAAACAAAATGAAAGGAAATGTCTTCAAAACTAGAAACTGATGAAATAACATTGTCTAGAGAATACTACCATAAGATGCATAACTAGAAGATAAAGAAATATGTTTTAATTGCTATGAAGTTTGCAAAAAATAAAAAAAAATCAAATCAGACCGGCCCGGCCCGGCCCATTTAAACATGGGCTAGGGGCCGTGCCGGGCCATCAGATTTGAGAAATAGCCCGGCCCGGCCCGGCCCGCTAAAAATTGGCCCGCGAACAGCCCGCACGTTAATGTGCCGGGCTTTTGACGGGCCAGCCCGGCCCGGCCCGATTGACACCTCTAGTTCTGGGTCCTGGCATTTTGTCTCAAAATACCTACGAATGTGAGGTCCGAAAGACCTGTTCTACTTGTAGAACCCCGAATATAAAACATATCTTCCTAAGTAAGCAAGGCTTCATTCCACGTAATTTTCTTCTTTGTAATGTTTGTTTCTGTTATGGACGAATATGTCCTCAAACCACCCTACACTAGTGCGCGCCCTAGGCAAGCTTTGGAGCGCCCGAAGAGCCAAGCACCACCAAAAATCCCATCATGGTCGGGGCCTTGTCAAGGTCGGAGCTCTACCTTGCCAAATGGAGATTTTCAGAATGAGCTTTCTGGCACAAGTCATCATGGTCGGAGCAATATCAAGCTCGGGACCATCCATGGTCGGGGCCCACCTGCCAACTTGCTATATCTAGACCTTGATCCTGCTACATGTTATCATGGTCGGGGCCCATGACCCTGAGACCATGAAATACTGAAAAGTGGCTAGACCTTCTCCCCACTATATTCGTCGGGAAGGTCTCTCGGACTTTTGTCATCACTCTCTAGAGCATGGTCCTCTAGACCATGACACCCGTATAGCATGATTTAAGCCGTTGGACCTCGACTATTTAACGTTCGGCCCGCAGTTTGTCTTACACCATCAGACCCAATAAGGAGGCTATAGATGAAGACTAAACGTGAGACGTCGGATGAAGATTAATCTAACGGCTGAGATTCATGAGGCATTTACTATAAATACCAACCTTCCTCCTTCATTAATGGTAAGCATTTATTACTCTCCTCTCACTCTCTAAAGCCTACTACTTCATATTTCTAGGACCGGTCCTACCTCGAGCTAGGCCTCCTACGTTAAGTCTACTCCGGATTGTCTACCTAACTATTTCGGTGCAGTATAGAACTGAAAATACTTCGATTCGGTTTTCTGCCGTTAAATATATATAGGAATTCAGGTTTTCGGTTTTTCTATTCTGGTTTAGTTCGGAATACCGTTATCGAAATAAACACAGATCGATTGAATTCATGACAGAAAAATAAAAACATAGTAAAAGAAGGAAGTTCCACCTGTGACGTAAGAATGAGAGATGCAATATGTATACAAAGTGACAAAAGAGAAGACAGATGCGCAAAATATGTCCAAGATGTAGTGATGAGGTTGAGATAATATATAATTTTCTAAAACATCAATCGAAAGCCCGAACATGTCGCACGCACGTACACACACGGATGAATAAAGTTTGCTTCCGAGGGGTCACTGTCTTAAATCTCAATGTAACATCATTTCACTTATGTGTGTGTCACTCACTCAACCGAGGTGTGGTGCAGTGGTAAGGTGCATGGTGTAATGGTTAGAGGTTCCGGGTTCGAATCCCGAAGGTGGAGATTTATTTGGTGATATAAGGTTGGTATTGGTGTGTGTATAAGGTTGGTATTGTGTTAGTGTAGGAGTAGGAGTAGGAGTAGGAGTAGGAGTAGGATTAGAATAGATTTGCCTCTTCAAAAAAAAAATAAAATCATTTCACTTATATGTGTGTGTGTCACTCACTCGCTTCTTACTTCTTATGAGAGGACAAAGAAACAAACACTACTACAAATTACGCTCTTCGTTCACACTCCGAATCTCATATTTTCACGAATCTGGTCTATACGACTATACATTTATTTTAATAAAATGTGAAGTCGGGTAAATAAACTTATGAGATTCAAAATATAAGATACGAGTGATGGTAAGTCAAGTAAGAAAGTGAGAGTTCTCATTTAAAAATTGAAAAGATGAAATTGAACCGAACTAAAATAGGAAGGGGGAGATATGATTGTTATGTTCTTGCTTGAGAGACATGGCATTCAAATATCATATGTTTAAGAGTGAACATATCATATTCAATATACCACTATTTTCACTACTGACGGGTATAAATATGTATTTTATACAGCTAAATAACTCCCAGCACTGAAATGTGCGTGGAAGGGGTGTCGTTGGAGCTCTAGGGCTCAAGCCAAGGCGATTTATGAGGACCTTAGTGATCACATCAATGAATATAAGACCTATACCCAATACAAGATTAAGGCCTAATCTATCAAACTAAACATAAGTTAAACACTTAAACAAAACAAGAGAGCTTTAACCTACATCTAAGACCGTCCACACCCCAAACAAGCCATTTTCACAAACTCGTTTATGAAACTGCGGTTTCGGTTTGTCTCACACATTGGAGAGTCGAGTTCGGCTGTCACGGTTTCGGCCCATCCCCGTGTGGCCTGTGGGTTGGGAGAGGTGTAAGCTCAAAATGAGTTCGAGCTAATTGTCATTAGGGCATATCACGAGGGATTAGGGCATATCACGAGGGTTTAGTATATGCTCTTAAGGTACGTAAAGAAGATCTCACTTCGTCGTAACACCTTGCAGTGTTTCGAATTATGGTATGAGAGAAAAGAGTTAGGAAAAACTAACCTATTCGTGACTATATCTCGAAAAGTCATCTAACTATCAAATGAGCAATGAAAGATTCTATTGATTTGAGGAAGACGGTTTTTTCTTATGTATGAGAAAAGTCGGTGAAAAACGCACAATCACATATTTAAAATATATTGGACATATTTAAAATATATTGGGTAACAAAATAGATATTTTCATATCATGTCAACTTGAATATGAGTCAACCCGAAAGTAGAGGGTAACTAAACTAGCTAGCTAGCCATGATTATATTGTTTACTTCTCAACACATTCACCAAACTCTGATGTATCTATCAACTTCCATTCTATTCTATCATAAAAATTCAAAAAGACAAAGATGCCGCGTAACAATTGAGACATTCTATAATAATCTATAATATCAAAGTCAAAATGTGGAAATCATTTCAATTTCCCATGATGCTGATACTGACCGTTGATGGATTTTGTATAACAACAAAACATGAAAAAAAAAATATGACACTGCATATCTCAAAAATAACTATACTGTACAATCAATTTATTTGTCGAACTTTTTTTCTTCTGAATATTGAATACTTAAAAGAAAAAAAAATCAAAATTCATTCAATTGTGTTTTATTGGGCTTACAATTTCAAACAATTTATTTTTAATATAAAATATGACACTGATAAAACCCTAACATACACTAGTGAAAAACTTAGTAACTTTATTTTATAAAAAATATCGACAAACTATTACAAACTAAATAAATATCAACAAACTCCTAAATCTGTGTCCGACATGACTCAAACCCCTAACTTTTTACTTATAAATCATCTACTCTACTGCTAGACCCCTAACACCACAAATATCTGTAGGTTGGATTAATTAATTTTCTTCTTGAACTATGTATTGATGAACTGGAAAACATAAATTTATATAATTGGATCATCATGTACACACAATCATGTTTATTCAATGATGATTTTTTCAATGAACACGAATATGACGAGATATACTCTATTTTTACTCGGTATAACTCTTTGTAAATTGTTGGTACATTTTATTTAATTGATAACATAGCAAAACAAAGAAAACAATGTTTTTTTTAAAAAAATCAAATTGAAAACAAGAACGATAAAGGCCATCTGTAAGCCTCCCTGATCTGATTTTGGTAGGGGAGGGTGCGACACTCCCCGACCAGAATCAGGAAGTCGCGCACCCCCATGATTATAATCAAGGATGCTAGTTTTTTAGTTGTTCAATTGCATCGAGCTATGATATTTTAAATCTGTATATGAGTGTTTTCAAAATTATTTTAGGTGCATGAACAACTTTTTCTTGTGCATGTATAGGAAAATCCGCTTCTACAAGACTGTTACAGCTGTCGAGAGGAATTTTTAACACTAGGGGTGCGTCGTGTAATAAACTCCAACGGTGCGGTGTTAAAATATTAAAACTAACAATTAATGATTTTCTTTTTTAACTATGTGACAATTTCAGAAAATTGCTGTAAATTTGCCTTTTAAGTGACAATTAGGACCATGCGTGATTAGGACCTTGCAGCGAAATCATTTCGATTACTACTTCTACTAGTTAGTAAAAATAAAAATCAACTGGGTGTGGAAAATATATGTTGAGTCAGATATCAATTCTTTTAAGCCGTGGAATCGATGTCAACTTGATCAAATTTTGAAGGTTGACTTTCGTAAAGGTCACTTGTCTTTTTACTAAAGTCTCTTGGTGGGAGGGTCAAGTCCTCTTACTGCTTAGTACTCATTTTTACTATTCTTATCAACTCATACATACCTATAGGGTTCTTTTTCACCTCTGAGGCTCGAAGCGACACATGCATATGACAATTCAATTTCAAACACACATGTCGGGTTCTTGGAAGTTATAAGGTGGACGAGTGCTAAAGATGATGATGGAGTAGCACAGAGAAGGTCGGGACTTCAAACTCCGACAAATGAATAAGGTGATATATGCATAATTGGAGTTATTAGGTTTCTTTTTAAAAACGGTTACAGTGAATTATATTGAACAAAGTAATTTATACAAGCACGAACGTGCGCAAGATTTGCATGCAAACTTCGAAACCGTTAAACCCTAGACATCCACCGAAAGAAACACGCCTTTCTAATTGAGGGGCTCATATCAAGAAATGATTAATTCCAAAAACAACTAGACACCTATAACCCCAAGAGCTATGAAGGTTAATCATTCTAAGACCTTGCCTATCTCAATAAATACAAAGGAGTAATAACTAAACCGAGAAAAAGCGAAAGCCAAGGCTACCGTGTAAACTAATACCTCAATCCAAACCTATTTGAGATACCAGGTTGATATAGGCATTTTTTGAGTTATAACTTATAAGGGTATATGTTATAAGGTTGATATAAGCGTATTTTAGGTTATAAGATTGCTATATATGCATAATTAGAGTTACAAAGTGGTAAGACATAATGCGGCAAATAAATAATTGGAGTTATAAGGTGGGTGTTTGGGAGTGGATCCGAAACTGGATTTGAGTTGAGTTTTGAAAAAAACTGGATTGTAAATAAAAAATAAAGTTAATTGAGTTTTGAGTTTTTGTGTTTGGGAGTGGATTGTGATAATAGTAGGGATAATTATTAGATTTAAATAGGTTGTGTAAGAGATTGTTTGGTTGAAAAGATTTGTATGGGGAATTGATAAAGTAATAATTGAGTATATGATTGATTTTAAGGTTAGTTATAATTATTTTATTGTGTTTATTTGTTAGAAGTATTGTTTGTGATTTGTGTTTGAAAGATATAAAATACAAATTAAATAATTTAAGAAATATTAAAAAAAATTAAAAAAGTTGATAATTTTGAGTAATTAAAATACATAAGTAAATTTTTTAAAACACTGAATCTATAGTGAAACTTAAGAAGACATTCGACCACAAATTAATAACACACATAATTAAGTACAAAATTCAAAGTCACAATTTAAATTACATCCAATCATTATAACTAGATATGTTGTAATTCATGTAAATCAAAAGTATACAATTATAACTTCAAGTTAGTGCTAGATATGTTGAAATTAATGTAAAGCAAAAGTTTACAATTTTAACTTCATGTCAAACTAGACTATGAGAGTGTTTAAGTTAGTGGATGCAGATTAAGAAACACAAACTTTATACTTGACAGTTGACACCAAAAAATACATTAGAAAAAAATAATCGATTAACTCCATGTATTATTTTTATAGTTAATTTATCATTCTGTATTTTCTGTTCAATAAATTAAATTTATACAACATAACCAAGAAGTAAAACTTAAATGGATAATACAAAAGAAATATATGAAGGTATATCTTTATTTTTGAAAATTTAGAAACCCTCAGTCAAGAGGATCCTTAACCATCTTTTCCTCGAGGTGTGGAGCAGTATTATTAGCACACATACAGAACTAGCTTAACAAGAAATGTGACGTGGTTATCTTATTAAATAATTACAATTAAGTTTTGATAAACAGAAATTTCATTTTCTCTTTTACCAAAAAGGTCTTGTACTGAGCTCTTTTTTTTTTTTTCCTGAAATTGAGTGTCCACTGAGTAAACTCAATTAAATCACGAAATAGTCTGTAAACTATATGAATCAAGTTAATTCGCATAAGTGCTATAGACTCTGACCAATGTTGTTATAATCACAAAAGTTTCTAATCTCATGAAATTCCAACCTGTTACCAATAATAAAATTCATCTTCCTTTGACCAATGGATTTTATGTTGTATTCCTCCTAGTCCTAATCCTGTTGCAAGAAAAGTTGAAACAAATCATCATCATTTTGAGGAATAAAATTTGTTACATATCTAACTCCGAACTAATTAATTTTAAACATAAATAAACTCACTAGCATAATATTTCATTAACTCTATCACGAACTAATATACATATCTAAATTAAATTTCTGAATGTAAGTTTGTAATGACGTATTCCACCTTACATTTTAGTAACTAATTTAACTGCGGAACACATAAGGAAGTTTAGCGAGACTTTTTTTCATTCTCATTTATGTTCATATCCTTCGTGTCCGTTATGTTACACAATGTAGTAGTACCACATGTGATTCGATGTGTTGCATCATGTATGATAACACATGGAGATTTAAAATAGAGTACAAATAATTTGAAAATATAAGATTTTGTTTAATTTATTTGAGAAGTATGAACTAAACAAAATTTAAGTATAAATTTAATTAACACAAAATTAAATTGAATACAATTAAAATTAATGTACGAATTGGAAAGAAGAGATATACTTAAACTGGAACAGATTTACAAAATTTGGGCAGACAAAGTAGAATTATTGAAACTTGCAGCAGAAGCAGAATTGTGGAAACCCAGGCTAGTTCCTTCAGTTTCCACCTTCAAATTCAAAAAAGCAAAAGAACAAAGAAAAAAGGAAATTTGCAGCTTCCACGCATTTACAGAAAGAGAGAAAAAGCTGCTACATCCGTACAACATGACGTATAATAATAATAATATATTATAATCTTCTTCACTTCTTCTTCTACATTATAGCAGGCAGGCAGCATTAACAAAAACCAGATCCGATCTATCCATCCATCATCAGTCGTCGGAGTCATCATCTCCTCCGAAAATCGACATTCTATTATACAACAGAAACAGCACCAGAAGCAGAACCATCGCCACTCCGACGGGCGATCCGCTAGCTCGGTGGATGGAGTTGGGCTCCCCGGGGGCGAATATGTTAGAAATGAAGGATCCGTTATCGGAGGACAGGAACTGGATAGTGAGCAGGAGTGCGATTGGGAGCAAAAGGAGACCTACTGGGCTGAGCATCTCGGCAATGAACTCAGTGAGGGCTTCGCCTTGGTCGCCGAGGAGGGAGGGGACGACGAGGACGAGGATGACGACGACTGCGAGGATGGCGGCGTGCGGCGTCCCCGCACGGCGCTCCTCCACCATAGGTTGGTACATGGAGAATGAAGTTTGAGATGGTGGTGGTGGTTTGGTGTTTGTGTGGTGAGATGTGGGTTTTGGTTTGAAATGTATGGTGGGGTAATGGGAATGGGAAAAGAGGAGTTAAAATGAGTGAAGAGTTCAGTGGTGTGGGGTTTGGCTGGCCTTTCTTTTTCTTTGATAGGTGCTCAAGATATTATTATTAGTAGTAGATGGGATTTTATTATTTTTATTTTGACAAGTCTCATTTGTGACGCGCTTCTTTTACTTTTAAATGTCATCATTTATGTTTACATCTACTTTGTTTTTGGAATTTTGATTTAAATAGTATTTTCGGGTTTACTAAATGGTAAAGTCGTTGTGAAACTGGCCCATTTTAATACTGAATTCTATCTCAATTCACTTTACATTTAATGGTAAAGTCGCATTTCACTGATGCTCTCCTCATTCCAATCGGATCCCATTCACTTCAGGCCGGAACAAATTTTAATTTAGTTAAGTTTAGTTTTGATTATTTTAAATTTATATTTTAGTTTAATTTTGTTCAGATAAGTTTAGTTCAGATATTCTCAGTCAAAAATAAGAGAGTTTTAATAGCAAAAGATTGAGTTTGGACAGATGCAGAATGAGAATTAAATCTCGAGTTATAAGGTATCGACCTAAACTCAAGTCGTGTTTTTGTGCTTGCTTGTTTACTTCAATAAATTTAATTTCGTAATTTTATATAAAAAACATGAAAAGCAGACCATTGATATACTAAAACATCTACTGCTATATACTACATGGGACATCGATACATTAAAAAAACAATGATACACTACATTTTAGTACTAATATATCCGTTTTTCATATTTTTCTTAAAATTAAGTTTTCACAAAACTTTGTAATTATTTAATATAAATGTAGTAATTCCGTACCTATTCATAAGTCCAATATCTAAATAGAGTGTAGCTTAAGCTCTGTTTGATTCAACCGAACTGGACTTATTTGCTTTTAACTAAGGAAACTTGATCTAAACTTGAGCATCGGCAGGGCCTTTTGAGGGAGTGGCTACTCCAAAGGTGTTTTTGACACTAACAAGATTCGTAATTGAGACCTTGTTTAAGTTAATTCAACTCTCATAATACTTCATCCAACAACCGTTAGTTCTTGATAAGGGACGTTTATACTCATCATATTTGAATCTCTTTTTATATTTTGGCATTTATTTTTAATATGTTTAATAATATTCTTATTATATTCGAACGAGTCATTACCCGTTAGTCGAACTTGAGTCGAATAATGAACATATACTCGTATGAGAATTAGACATTAGCAATTGCGATCTTACCATGAAAGGCGGAGCCAAAGAATGGAAATTGGTGATGACAAAGAAACTAATTTAGAAATTTGGTTGGGCGAAATCTCAAAAATTCATTGGTACGAATTTGAAAATTTAGCCTCCAACCTCTATCTCTGTCCTGATCATGATGGTGGACCGTTGTAGTCGGAGTAGTAATAGAGAAAATTAATGTGCAGAAGACTTTAGGATATATCCGAGGATTTGGGTTATCTCTCTGACGAAGATACGATCATGTAAAATTAGATATAGTTGTAAGGGACTAGTTGTAACTTGTATAGTATTTTTGATTGATAAAAAAACGAAACGCAGTTCAGTTGGTAATACGTTTTCTCTTCAACTAATAGGTCGGAGTAGTATTTGTTGAGAAAAACCAATGTTACCAGAGAGTGTTTCAATTCCAGAATCGAAATGAACAAGATGACGATCAATTGTACAGTTCAGTGTTCATACAGCTTAAATTGTATTTGAACTGCCAAACTGTAAACGTACAACTACTCAAGCATCCAGTACACTTGCAATCCCTATCCATCTGTTGCATGCGTTTCGTTGTTTGCTTGATTCGACGAATGAGCTGAAGCTAATTAAATGTCAAATTTCACGGCTGTGCCGAAGAGAAGTAAAGAAGAAGAAGGAGAAATTACGTGAAGAGGCAAACACATTTCTTTATCCTATCATCAAGTTGCAGCATGCAAACTGGACCACTTTATCCAGCTCAAAACAATAGGAGAAACACAGAGAAGCACATAACATATGGCTAACTTTTCACCATCTACTTCTACTACTAGAGTTGGCTTGGCTTCACTTAGAGGGGAACTAGTGATCATGCCCACAAAACTTTGTCATCTATTACCAAATCTCTGACTATCCATGCAGATCGTAACAAATCTCAAACTCACAAGCTGTACTTCCTTGACTCGCGATGAAAGTTGACAACATACATCTTGCGCATGGAGGAAGGCAGTGGGGCTAAAACATACGTTTTCTCTAACCGTTTGCCTATAAATACACCTTGAATCTGGCATTTGATATCACCACCAAATCAGAAGTAAATT
>JAYMSL010003751.1:0-11977 GCA_036897195.1 Plantago coronopus | reverse complement strand
CACAATCCAACCAATCATTATCACACAATAACAACCTCAAACCAATCATTACCACTCATCACATCACATTAAACAAACAAATCCCACTATCATCCATTTAATCCTACCCCACACATAACCCCACATCTCTTACACATCTCTTACATATTCCTTACACCCCTATAATATTCCCCCCTAAAACCTACACTCTCTCTCCCAAAATACTCAACTATCTTTCACTTACTATTCACTATTCCTCAACTAACTAACTCAAAAAACTCAACTAGCTAACTCTTGGCCAAACAGGCCGTCAGTGTTTTGTTGGGATATTGCTGAACGTATTCCGCCGGATTGACCTTGTCTTTTCCCTCCATGTCTGAAATAAAAAAACCACCAAATATTCATTTTCGCGGGTAAAGTGCTCATCTTCCTCAAAATTTGAACCCTTTTGCCGCCTAAAACCCTAAATCCCCAAAATTAACACCAAAATCACCACCACTATCACTCCAGATCCACACCCTATTCTCACATCATCATTTCCAGATTCAATCTCACATACTCGCCGAGATGGATAGCGACGATGATCAGCTCTTGCTATCGCCTCCAGAGCCCTCGCCGCAAGTCAACCGGCGGCTAAAGCGCCTGAAGAAATCCAGCTCACAAAAATCCCCAAAAATACAACCGGTCGAGCCAGTCCTGGATCCTCTGTTTTCGTTAGTTGATTTTGCGAAGCTGGAGGCCTTGGAGAAAAGTCCTAAATCCCTAGGTTTTAACGATTCGAGTTCCAGTGAGGATCTCGGTTTGTCTCAGGAATCTCCTTCAATAGGGATTGGAAATGAGGAGGATGATGGTAAAGAGAGTGAAATGCAGTCTGATGCTGGTGAGGTGGTTAAGCCGAAGACTAAGAGGGCTTTGGAGTTCGATGATGAGGTCGTGGATGCTGTCAATTTAGATGGGGAAAGGAATGAGCTAGAGGGTATGGATGTGAGGAAGGGAGGTGAGGAACATTTGTTTGAGGAGAAAGAGGAGGGCAAGTCAAAGAAGAAGAAGCGAGCTAAGAAAGACGGTGGCGACGAGTCGAAAGCCAAGCCACAAGTTAATAAAAGGAGAGAAGAGAAGGTAGCTCATAATCACGATTTTTTTGTTTATATGTTTTACTTGGATGGATTGTATTTTTTGTTCATGGTGTTCTATTAGTGTGCTTATGTTTGATTGGATGTATGGCTTGGGCCTTTTCGCAGGAACGAAAGGCTTACCTTAGGGATCTTCATGCTGAATCTCAGAGAGTATTGCGAGGTTTCTCTTTGACATTTTAGAGAATTTACGATCTTTTTGCTATTTTATTGTGTTAAGAGTAGTACATTATTACTGGCTGCTGATGAAGTTTTGCTTTGTATAATCTTTTGTCAGAAAGTAGAAATGCATCCTTTAAGCCTATGCCTGTGGTTCAGAGGCCAATATCGTCAGTTCTAGAGAAAATTCGCAAACGGAAACTTGAGATATCGAAAATGTGGGTAGACTTCAATTGAATGCTTATGAATTTGTTATCTCTGTCTTTGTCATTAGAATTTTCTTAGTCACTTCAGTAGCGGTTTACCAAGATTATAATTATTAACAGGAGCTATAGTTATGAGGAGGATATCATGCTAAGAGATCAACAGGTGGACATTGGTGTCTTTGGTGAAGATGGGAGAGAACAATCTGTGGCCAAGCCAGTGGAAAAGGAGGATTCTGTGCCACTCGATGATGGAGAGAACAGTGTAGATGCCATAGACGTGGAAGAGTCAAATAATGATTCGAAACTGCCAAGCCATGAAAATGACTGTGACAATCTGGTGTGTTTTTAAGTTGATCATTTCCATACCCTTATTCTTTATGTGTATAGTTCATGCTGTAATTACTTTGAAAAAAAAGGGAGTTGCTACATTGTTTGGAGATGTTGGTGCTTGATGAAATTAGTTGCACATGTAACTGTTGCTTCTGCTTTGTTACAGCCACAAAAGGAAGTGCCTACACCTATGTTTCGAGCACCAGTGGACGATACACAGGTTATCTCAAGAATGCAGCATTCTGTTGATATTTCTTTTTTGACAAAAGCGTTAAAGTTGCTTACAAAGATACATTTGCAGGATCTTTTTGATGACTCAGAACCACAAGCAGCTTCAGCTGAACACCAGAATGAACTTGATAGTCCTGCAGAAGAAGAATTTGCTCCGTCTTTACGTGCTTTGAACCTGACCCTGGACTCTGCTCCAGTTGATGACAGGTACTGGGATTTGGACTTCTTTCACTTGGCATGTTTGTGAACTTTGGTTCATTAATATCTGTCTTACTATCTGAGAAGATTGGATATAAAAGGGTGTCTTTCCTAATAATCTGGTTAATTTTTGCCTAAATTTGATTCCCGCTTTAATTTCTGAGAATGTATGTTTATATCTGAATCTTGCCTTCATGGATTTCCAGTTCATCTGATGAAGATGACAATGACAAGGAGAATGTTAAACCCCCTGGATGCATTGAGAGTAGATCCTCTCCGAAAGGTGACCCAGTAAAAAACTTTCTCGATGATGAAGCTGAAGAAGAAGATGATGGTGACAATGACCTTATGCGCTTCAAAGAAAATGAAGAAGATGAGGGTATTGATGATCTTGAAGAACTTCAAGAAATGATAGCACCCACATTTGAAGAAAAGCCCAGTGACCAAGAAAGACGCAATGAACTTCACCAGAAGTGGCTCGAGCAACAAGATGCAGCTGGAACTGATAATCTTATGCAAAGGTTGGGATGTGGTGCAGCACTCAGAGAAACATTTTTGACGGATGAGGAACCTGAAAGTGAAGATGAAGACATTGAAGATTTGAATGATGAAGTTAAAGAAGATTCATTGCCAATGAATTCTACGAAATTAAATGTTAGAAAGGCCAAGCAGATGATTATGCAGTTGGTCTCTGAGAAAGAAGATGTCTATGAATCTGATGAAGAGGATGCACACAGTAAGCATGCACACCGATTGCTCATCAGAAAAGTAAGTTTCTTAAACTTCTGATTAAAATCTGTTTTAACATTTCCTGCTACAATTATCAATGAAATGAAATTGTGCTGGATATATGCTTATCCCATTTCTGCTTCATATTTGTTGTGACAGGAAGAGCAATGTACAATAGAATCACCGGCAGATGATGAAAATTCAAGGGAAGTTTTTGGCCTAATAAAGAAGCTAAATATTGTCTCAGACAACAAGAAAAAACCCAAAACTTCATGTAAGTCATGCTCGTAGATTCTGCATTTGAATAGATTTACCTTTGATCCATCCCTCATCAGTCAGTTTTCAAATGCAGCTATCTTTGACTCAATGCTTACAGGAGGAAATAGCAATAGCAGTTCGAAGGTAATTTCCATGCCACACTATCAATGATCAATATAGCTTTGTAGTTTTGCCTGTTTCTTTTGTAAAATGTTAGGCATAGCGGGTGTATTCGGCAGCTCCCTATGAATGGGGGTTCTGTTTTCCATTTGATCCTATTTACGCAATTGGCCATAGTGATATAACAACATGTGGACTATGTTGGTTCATGTAGCCTACTCCAAGTTATTGGGAGGAAGGCTTGGTTGTTTGTACTCCGTTTTCTGTCTTGTCATCCTCTCAAGGATACTATTTATTTTCTTGCTATCAGAAAATGCATTTGTTTTGTTTAAGTTGTAGGACTCATATCGACCTTTTCACAGGACAATAAGACATTGCCCCAGATCAAATTGATCTTGTAGTTATAGTATATCAAATTATGGATGTCATTGTGATTCTTTCACAAATATATAGGACTGCGTGCGGTCCAATCCCAGTAGACACTAGCCACTTTAACGTTTACCTCTTCTTGCAAGCTGAGTTCAACACAGTTTCATGCGATGATAAGGATTGCCTTGGGTCACTTTTGCAGTTTGAGCAGCAGACTCTAGTGTCTTATTTAATGTTATTGCTTCATATTTATGCAGTCTTCTTTCCTTGGACGGGTATCAAACAACCCAATTGCGTCAGGCCATAAGCAACGGTCTGGGACATTTAGATCTTTCATATTTGGGAGGGATGATAGCAACAGCCGGAGTTCCATTTCAGTATCAGAAGATTCTACCAGTACAGTAAGTCTTTAATGAGAACCTTTGAATTATATCCAAGTTGATTATCATTGGCAACTGCACTACTGTATTTCAGATACTTGGATCTTGTATCTATTAGTATAAGGGAATCATGCAGCATTTGTTCTTCATATGCAGGTTTCTCAGGAAGCAAGACCAGCCAAAAATAACATGGCTAAATATAGTTATTCACAGACCAACTCTAAGAGTCAAAACAAAGATGCGTCTTCAGGAACAGCATCTGGGACATCCTTGCTTGATCTTCTGAAGAAATCATCTTCTCAATCCCAAGCGCAGCATAAACAAAGTGCGGTTGATCTGACAAAGGGCATCTTTTCTTTTAGAGTTCCAAAGAAGCCAGTGAAGATTGAAGGTAGAAGCTAAAGGGCTCATTTCAGACTTCATGCTTCCAACTGATCTGGAACTCTGAACGGGTGCACGAGTCCTGCTGTCTGAAACATGATTAGAGAGGCTTTGTTCTGATCCTTATTCCTCACTCTGGAAGTGTCATCTCCCCTTGGGCACTGACTTTATAACATATGAGAGTTTCAAATCAACTGAAATTGAAAAGATTTATCCGAACCAAGTCATTTGTGTAGTGTTTTGATTCTTAGAGCTTCTAAATGTCCACCTGATCTGGTTTGTTTACACAGTAAACATTGGCTGTTCCGTGTTAAGTTTCCTTGCTCTCTGACTCTGTACTTATATATATCATTCAAATGGAGATAGAATACAGAATGGACTTTTTAGTGAAATGTAGTGGTAAAACTTGATTCTTGCAAGCAAAACTTTTGTATTTAGATGTAATGTGGTTCAGGATTACAGTATATACTACAGTACTAATCAATAATAGTAAGGTTATAGTAGTATAATATAAATGATAAAATGAATGTTCTTCCTATCATGACACCCTACGTTAGGTTTTAACATTTTGATACTTCAACGTTAGTACTAACCTTACTATTATTGATTAGGCAATGACACAAAACACCAATGCCGTTAAAAGTTTCCCCTCCGACCCAACGTCATAAACCTATTTGAACCGTTTCTTGTTAAAAAAAGTCGAAAATCTTCTTACACCTCCGCCTAGCCATTGTTAAATGGCAGAGCTCAAAGCTTTGCCATGGTGGAGCTCTATGGAGGATTTGTACGGATCCACCCATGACTGGGCAGAGTTAGAATTCCACCTTTTGGCGTTGAAAAATTTCATATAAGGGCATCATGATCATTTTTAACATTAATGTGTTTGACAATTAACGACCGAGGGTCAAAATACGAAAAACTAATGAGGGCTGGATTTTTCATAAACTGTGAAAAATCAAAGAATGAGAGAATTTCACACCTGTGTCGGATATTTTTGCCTGTAAAAGGATCGACTAGTCAGGATAAACTACAACACTAGTACTGAAGAGCTTATGGATAACTAAATTACAGAATTGTTTGAGCACACTAAATTCCACAACAAATCCTAATAGGCTACAGAATTTTCAAAAGCTCGTGCTTATGAATTGCATTACTATGTGTAATATACAGGATTGTTGATTATATAACGTAAAATGATTCCTCCAAGAGTATACTTCAATGCATGTTAGAATCCCCACAATGTATAATGCCCTGTTGGTCCATTGCCTCAACAAGAAAAACTAAACTGCAAAATTGGGACTTCATGTCAAATTGTCAGTAGAGCAGTACGCACCAGTCTTCTCCACATCCCCAAGCCTGATTCCGCCCCACAAATAGGCGCTGCTTCCAGTTTTAGTTTTTGAAGACAAGGTAAGAAACCTACAGCCATCCCACAACCACAAGGCAGAAATGCTAAGTCAGCTGTTTTGATGGATAAAAGTGATACAGGGTTGTTTATTGGCGGCGAATGTAGAACACCAACTCTGCCTACCGAGGATTCCATTTTCTCTCCTCTATCTGACTGCCCTGATCACTTGTAGTGTTTTTTCTTCACGACCAAAGTATAATGCAAAAGCACCCACGGATGACAGCGGTAGGTGGTTCACCATAGTTGAGACCATCTCACCATATCACCATATCACCATTCTAGACCACAAATGGACTGATCTCAATTTGAGTTCTTGAAGACCAGGCAAGAAACCACCTGCTGTTAAATAAAAATATAAAGTTAGCTTATTTCGAAGAATAAAAGTGGGGGCAGTGGGCGATTCAAAGTTGTCTGTTGGCGGCAAAATGGAGAACATCAACTCTGCCTATCGAGGACCCTGTTACTATCTGTCCATTAACGGATTGCTCTTTAACAGTTACTTTCTTCGTCCCTCAATATGTTTGACAGTTAGGTTTTCAAGGTATATTTAAGAAAGTGTGTTGTTTTGTGTATTTTATTGGTTCGTATGTGGTATGTTGTGAAATGTGAATATACTTAGTGTTATAGACTTATAGTGGGACTTGGAGAGTATATAAATGGAAGTACAAAGTTTTGTGTGGGACGGCAAATTTAGTAAAGTGTACGTACTATCAAGAGGAGAAAGTAGTACTCCATATTTCTCAAAAAGTAGACCAAAGTTTTATGCAAAAGACCCATGGTTCTATAACGCCGGTAGGTTATTCATTGCCTAATCTTGAAGTACTCAAATTACATCAGTGACTTCATGACAATAGA
The DNA here is from genome assembly GCA_036897195.1 of Plantago coronopus. Classification (NCBI taxonomy): domain Eukaryota; kingdom Viridiplantae; phylum Streptophyta; class Magnoliopsida; order Lamiales; family Plantaginaceae; genus Plantago; species Plantago coronopus. The sequence continues at coordinate 5,241 of JAYMSL010003751.1, read as the reverse complement.
GCAGAAGCCACCAATATCAGGTCTGGAGACACCATAGTTGGACCAATTCCACCAAATCACCAAGGCCGATACTATTAGTTTGACTCTAATCGACAGAAGGACTGATTTCAATTCGAGTATTTGAAGACTAGGCAAGAAACCAACCACCATCATCTATCCACAAGGTCAGATATCCAAAGCTTGTTTATGAGGGAGAAACGTGAAGAATACAATGTTGTCCGTGCCGGGCAAGGGACAACATTCTACTCAACCTATCTAGGAACCATTACCAACTGTCCTTTATTCGATTGGCGCTATAACTGTTAAGTGTTTTTCTTGAAAAGTAGACCAGTGTATTATGCAAAGGAACCCATGGATTTATGATGCCGGTAGGTGGTTCATTGCCTAATCTTGAAGTGCTCATATTGCAACAGTGACTTAAGTCAATAGAGTAGAAACCATTAATATCAGGCCACCAAGTCCGATACTATTAGTTCCACTGTATTCTTGAGATGAATTCAGATTGATTTCAATTTGAGCAGTTGAAGATTAGGCAAAAAACCAACCCCCATTATACATCCACAGGGACAGTGATAAAAGGAGAACATAGACTTCCAATAGACATAAACCCATGGATTTATGATGCCGGTAGGTGGTTCATTGCCTAATCTTGAAGTGCTCAAATTGCAATAGTGACTTTTATGTCAATAGAGTAGAAGCCACTATTATCAGGCCACCAAGTCTGATACTATTAGTTCCACTCTATTCCTTAGATGGATTTGGATTGATTCCAATTTGAGCAGTTGAAGACTAGGCAAAAAACCAACCGCCATTATACATCCGCAGGGACACTGATACGTAGACTTCCGATAGACATAAATCCCAAGTCAGCTTGTTTTGAGGACAAAAAGGAGCATCATGAAGTTCGGGGGATATGAAGAACATCAAGTATGCCTACTGACATGTTCCAGATATCCAGAGCGAATTACGTTACCTTGTAAAAATTGAAGAAAAGAGATGGCATTCCCACATCCTTCTATGTGCTTGGCTCACCAGCAGTAGCTTCAGTGGCTGATTCATTGAATGAAGAAGCCAGGTATTCAGCCAGGCTTGGCTGAGTGGCTGAACTCTGTGAAAGTTCAGAAGGAACTTTGGCTTTCTTCAAATGGTTAGATTTTGATGGCCAGGATTTGTTGGAACACAGAGGAACAATACCCTTCCAAGGAGAAGGATGCACCATCTTCCATGGATCTTCTACCATTTCTTTTTTGTAAAATAAATGCGGTTGCATCTCCGATGAAGCTGCGACCCAGCCTCTAGGCCCTCTACCACTCAATCCTGGACCCGGACTCATTCTATTTCCATTCCATCGACCTCTGCCCCTTCCTGATTCATACTGGGTATTGTAGTTCGGTTGCCCCCTGCCTCGACCGTAAGTATTACATGAAAAATCTCCCTGTCCAAAACCAGTGGTTTGGTAGTTACTGGCATGTGAATTATTCGGTGGATAGCTATAGTTAATAGCAGCACGTGATCCACCCCAACCACCAGGAGTATTTCCTCGAGGTCTGAAAGTGTTAGCTGCTTGGACTGGACTTGCAAGAGGACTCTGGTTGTAATGGACTGCAGGTGCTTGGACGAAGGCCTCGTGCGGAGATCTCATAGCTGTGTTGGCTTGCGGTAAAGACCGAGCTGTATCTGGGTACACAGGCCCTGTTAACAATACAAGAAGATGAGTTTACACTTTTATCAGATAATATGGTAAGGAATAAATGGAGCAATCATTCTCTTGGACAAATTAACTATTATAATGAGGGTGATACGGGTAGAGTAAGAGCAGCAGAGATTTGCCAGTATAAGCAACAGGCTAAGTAAAACGACAAATTCTGAGTAACAAATATCTTGACGTGTACTTGGAACACTGAATCTCAATGTAAGGAAGTACACCCAATCCCACAGAGAAGAATAAGACACCAGAAAAGACTGAAGAAGTAATCTAACTATTTAAAAATGAATGGGGGGTAAAAGATTTGAATATCTTACAAGTTACAAGCGTCAGATCCACACCAACACAATATGCCTGGTTCCAGAATTTATATAAACAGGGATAGTATGGTTTTATCAATAATTAAATTGGTAGTATAACAACTACGGGTAAAGGTTACATACATTAGCAAAGGTTTACATAGAGAAAAAGAAAATTCTTCCGTTTCTCATCTAATGCAGCAAAATATTAACGATAACATATATGGCAAAATAAAATCAGGAATAAGAGAGAACATTGTCAATTACTTGGTCGTGGGTGTCCATGATCTACTTGAGGAGACGAACTATTCTTCCTTTTGTTTGAGAATGCTGCCATAGGATCCGTGTAAAAATCAAATCTCGGTGAAGTATATTTTGAAGGCATGGCAGAGGTTTCACTTTCAGCCAACGGATTGCAAAGTCCCTGAGGTCCTGGTTGTAAGCTTTCAGAGTCCTCATCAGCACCCTGTGCAGCTTCCGCCCTCATAGCCTTCAGCCTTTCCCTTCGGTTTTCAGACTCCTCCATGATAGTTAATCAGTAGTCCTAACTCTGCACAACAGAAACATTACTATAAATTTGGGTAAATTCACAAGAAAGTATCTACTTGTAATCCTAATAAGTACTTCATGGCCCAAAAGGAGCTAAACAACTGCTAATTAACACGTCTATGGCCACTGTAGCTAAATGATGATCCAATATATAAAAATTCACTTTGAATCACAAGGTGTATTCAATTATACTAAAATTTCTCGGCAGGATCTGAAATAGTAGAAGTGTAGAACTAAGTCAACTGACAAGTAGTCAAAAACCAGCTAGGTTTCATTAACTAACAACAATCATGAAGCTTAGCTTGAAATTTATCGATAAATGTTCGTCAAGGTGAGTGCGAAGCAAGTAAATGTCGAAAAGCAAGAGTTCATTAAAGAAAGTAAAACCTAATTAGAAGAGCAAAAAAAACATCAAAGAACATAAACCTAATTCGGAAGTAAAATTGACTGAGTAAGAACAAAAAGCCACAAATTGAAGGCACGACAATAAATTCAGAGATGCATCGATCAAAAGTTACCTTCAGAGACAGAAGTGATTACTGATTAGGGTTCAGATAGCTTTCGTTTCAACAAGAAGACGAAGATGAGAACAAATGGGCCGATCGTAGATTTTCAGGTGATTCGGAGTTCGGACAATTGAACACTTGAACCCAACCCGGCTAACATTTATTACAGGCTACCCCGGCCACCCGGCCCAATAACATGTGCAGACTACTCAACCCGGTCTGCCTGTGTAATTCTTTTTTTTTTTGAAGTCAAATCTATACTATCCTATTCCTACACTAATCACTTTTATATCACCACAGTAATACCAATCTTCTAACACCAAATATATCTCCACCTCCGATAATCGAACCCGAGACCTCTCACTAATACACCCTGCACCACTCCTTACAACCCGACGCTCAGGTTCATGTATTGACCAGTATTTATAAACGAGTCGACGAGCTCGAGTCCAAGCCCGAAGTCAGCTCGTTAACAAAAACAAGTAAAAGAAATGAATTAGAGTTCTAGAAACTTGTATCGAGTTTGAGTTAGAAAAAGACAGAGCTTTAGCAAACCTTTTTCATGAAAAAAAAATAAAATAAATATAGAAAATATTTATTTATTTAAATAATAATGAACTTTAATGAGCACTAACGGGTCAAACCGATTTTGGCTCGTTAAATAAACGAGCACAAAATGAGACCCGGACCGGTTCGTTTACCTTTATCGAGCGAGTCGAGTTCAAACATGAAGTCCTTAACGAGTCAAGTCGAGCTTTCGTTAAAGCTCGGTCATATACATCCTCGTTAAGCTTGACCCCATCCGATAAGTGATGAGTGCTTACCGTATATGTAGGATTTTACTGCTTCTCTTACTACTGATTCTTGTGAGATTATTAGGTTAAGACGGGCATATCTAAAATCCCATCCTTTTCCAGATAAAACTTTCAGAAAAGAATAGTATGTTGATAGGCATTGAGATTAAAGGCTGATTCTGGGAACGGGTAAAAGTATGAAAAGCTAACTTAAAACAAATACATAATCAAATTTGTGATGATTGAAACAACCCTTTCACTATAATTATTGTCTCTTTATTGACATTTCTCTCAATGTTCATCCCTTTTACAGCCTGTGTCCTGTGCAACTATCCAACTTTTTCGATCCAAAAGTGCTCCATTTGATATTCAAGTTTTGAGATTATACTGCAATTAGATGGAGGCATTATAAAATGATGTTGTAAGTCCGTAACTAAAATGTAAGCACTAACTTTTGAGAAAGAAAGAAAAGAAAAGAAAACACAATGAAACTTCACGAATTCTAAGTATGAAAGTGTGAACTTGTATGAAGTCGGATTTAAGACGCACAAGTGAGTGGTAAACATCGTTTGAGATCGAAGTAGAATACCTGTTGTGTTGATCGGTTTAAATGAGAAACCAGATCAAAGTGAAGAATCAAGTATTGTTGTAAATATAATACTCCCTCCATAGCTCCACTCAATAATTTCTCACTTTCCTTTTTAGTTGTCCATTACAAAGTTTCTCATTTACTTTTTTGGACATGTCGTCCCAAATCTTTCTCCACTCATTTAATTACAACACATTAAAAAGTACTCCCACTACCTCCACTTGTAATATAATACTCCAAAAGTAATAAATCTTTATTTTGTTGACCAAAATACAAGTGGGAAGCTTGTGACTGGACGGTGGGAGTACTTGTTTTGTATAAAGTCGTTACCAAATATTTAGTAGGTTAAAATTCTTTTTTATTTTTTTTCAAAATTTATATGAATATTATGACACCAATTGGTCGGGGAGTCCAAGTCACTTTGAAGGTAAATGTGGAATCATTATTAATCTTCGCTTCGCGCTTTAATTTTTTTTATTGTGAAACCAAAACCATCTTTATTTGGAAAGAAAACCTAATAAGAATTCGCCACGACGTTCACCATAACAACATATTTTGATGAATGCAACCTAAAAAACACAAGGGTTATTTAAAAACTTCGTCCATCCAGTCCGAAGTATCTTATTTTGTAAGTAGGGCCTTGATATCCGTTTCAAATTTTTTTTTTTTTCATTTTTGGACATTTCAATTTCATATATTCGGAACCCGGGGTGGGTGGTGCAGTGGTAAGGTGCAGGGTGTAATGGTTAGAGGTCCCGGGTTCGATTCCCGGAGGTGGAGGTTTATTTGGTGATATAAG
>JAYMSL010003750.1:0-11978 GCA_036897195.1 Plantago coronopus | reverse complement strand
ACCGACACTCGGGATTAGCTTACTCTACGCTATTTATAGTGTCTAGTCTGTTAGTCTTGGCTTGACAAATTTATTTGTTGGACAAAACGACGTCCATCATAAGTCTACAACTCAGGTGGTAAAAATGATTCATTTAAAACTCGCAAGTTATCAGTATTATCCGTTTTTATTGGTTTTGTATCAGTTACATCAATATTTATTCGTCTGTAACTGAATCTTTAAGGGTCCGTTTTTCCTTTAACTTAACAAAATGTCTCTTCAAAACCACCTAAATTATATATCACTAATGTGTGTGTAAAACATACTTACTCTGTCTCTTTTTAATCTCCTCATTTGACTTTTGAATCAACAAATAAGGGAGAAATTAATTTTAATAAAATATTGACAGTGGACATAAAATTGGAGATATTGAATATACATTAGTGAGTTTGAAAAGTTAGTGATATGTGGAAACGAGAAATTTAGTTGTTTCTTTTAAAACAGGAAATACTACTATTATAGATTAAGCTGCTATATTACAACAAAAGTTCCTGACTCCAGGAAATCTAAAACCGAAGATTCAGCTACGTGTAAATCTGGTAGTCTTATCCTGTTCTACTAGCCTAGCTACTATTACAATACATTTAAAATGGCAAATCTTTGGAAGGGTGGGAGGAAGTAGTAATTTAGAATAACGCAACAATTTATAATGAATTGATTCTAAAGTGTGATTTAAAGTAGAGGAAATTTAATTGCCAATTACTACTCCGTCCCATAAAATTTTACCCACTTTTCATTTCTGGACGTCCCACAAAACTTTACCCATTATCAAATAAGGAACCTATCCCTCAAAATAAAACATTATTTTAACATCAATACACTTCTTTATCACCACACATTCTTAAAAAATAAATTATCCCACTTACTTTTTTATTTTTACTCCATTATTTTAACTTATTTTCTTAAACTGCACGCTAATCCTAACCAGTAATGTTTTGTGGGACAGAGGGAAGGGAGTAGTAGATACTACTTGATATTTACTGAAAATTTTCTTGTAGGGAAAGCTTTCGTTCGTAAAGGAAACATACCTTATTTACTTAAAATTTTACCATATTTACCAAAATCAAAGTTATACAATATATAGTCGGCCTAACTAACTAATTATGAAAAGTTACCCCTTTTAACTAATAAGTACCATTCCTACTTAGGATGGGTAAACGTTTTTTCATTATATATACCTCTCCTAGCTGCATAATATACGTACTTCCTCAGATTAACTTCTTCAATCAAGTACTTCGAAGCTGCATAATATACGTACTTCTGATTAACCGTACTTCTGATCTACTGTGGTGGTTTGTTGAAATGGCGTATCCATCCGTACTCCTTCCTACTCCCGTGCTGCTTCCTACTCCCGTGCTTCGTAGTCCCGTGCAGCCTAGTGTCTCACGCTTGAGACCAGTTCCTATACAAGCTCCTACGCGTTCCATGATATTTTCTGTAAGTGGAAAACGCCTCGACCTGGATTTATCGCGGTTAACTGCGATGGATCGTTTCGCCCTCTGCGCAATCATCTCGTACAAGTACTGATGGCAAAATCAAACAGCCATTATCAAGAGGTGGGTGAAGTTGATGACGATATAGTTGTTTTGGCGAATGAGTTGATGGCTATTCGAGACGGACTCCGCCTAGCTAAGAGTCTACATTATCTACGGATCGAAATCCAGTCAGATTCAACAAATGCGATAAATATTATTGGGGGTGTTCTAAGGTGCCCGAAACCATGTCTTGGAGTTTTACGCGACATACAGGACGAGCTTCCGTTCTTCAAGGGTATCTTCTTTGAGTTCGTGTTTAGGGAATCGAACCGAGCCGCAGATTTCCTAACACGGTTCTTGAACGACGGTGAGCTGTGCATGGATGCCTATGGATTGCCGTTCGAGCTCAGAAAAATTGCTGTACAAGACGCTCAAGGATTTTATGTCTACCGGAAATAAAATATTTAGAGTGTAATTGATTTTGGATGAATTGATGAATCGATGTATATTAGTCGTGTTTCGTTACGTGGTGTATGAAATGAATCCCGTTGAATATTAGTGGTGTATCGTTCAGAATGAATTTTAATAAAATTCTGCTCTGTTGGAAACTGGCAAGTTGGGTTTCGTCGATCTTAGTATTATTGTTCTGTTACTGTTCTTGAATTCTAATTAATTTCTGTTGTGTATTAAATTTTCTTTTATGGATACGTTTATAGATACGTTTAAGTTTTCTTATATCGTGATTCGCGTATATGCCTTTTCTTGTTTTAAGATCAAATGGTAAAATATATGTCCCGTGTTAAATTCTCATCCAATCTTAGGACATGCTTATGCAGCATCTAGTTAAGAACTATAACAAGTAGTACTCCCTCCGTCCCACAAAACTTTACCCACTTTCCATTTTCGGACGTCCCACAAAACTTTACCCATTACCAAATAAGGAAGCTACCCCACACACTAAAACATTATTTTAATATCAATACACTTCTCTATCACCACATATTTTCAAAAAGTAACCTACCCCACTTACTTTTTCATTTTTATTCCATTAATTAAACCCATTTTATTAAACTACGCGCCAACCCTAACGGGTAATGTTTTGTGGGACGGAGGGAGTAGCTCATTAGGCGATTTGTAGCTATACATGCACCGATATGTCGTATCTCTCTAAATAGATTACAAACGAGTTATACATCGTACGGAGTTATACATGCACCGATATGTTGTATCTCTCTAAATAGATTACAAACGAGTTATACATCGTACGGAGTCTGAGACCATTGATAAACCATAATGGTTCTCAGATGGACCAGAACGGTCGTCGTTGCAATTGCAAGTCAGAATCAGTATCTCACGAGTCATAAGAATCTCCAGCATTCGAGTAAATGAGCTGCTAATCAGTTGTTTCGCAAGTTATGCATCTTCGTTACCACTTAGGTTACCATTTCTCAGTATGTTGAACTTGCAAAGTGGGCAGGTGGCATTTAGATGCAACAACTTGTCTATTCAGGCAGAGTGAAAATGATGGCAACGGGCGGGGAAGCTCACGGAGTTCAGCCCCGTCATCATAGGCAGATACAGCACTCCTGCACGCAAAACAAATACTTATTAATTAATGATCTGTAAGAGTAGTCTTACAATGCAATGCCTGGATCTGTGGATGATCAAATTGTATTTTTGTGTCTCTGAAAGTTGTTTCCATGGAGATTCAAACAAGGTGTTTCAATCAGAAATTAAGAATGGAGTATCTGCAGAGGGGTGTAATCTAAATACAATTCTTCAAGGAGTGTAATTTTACAAGTCTGACGGTGATTAAGTATAACAGCCAAACTTCCGGGACTTTTTATCGTTTTCACATGTAGCAGTAGAACAGGTCAATGCGAAAAATTAAGTCATTTTACATGTTTTGTTACAGATTATAGCAAGTTTCCTTAGCACACTCATGCAGCTTAGTTATGTGAACTAGTGATGTCTATATAGTCAAACCTGCTGTAACACATATATAAAATTTATGCATTGAAAATATAGTTTATGAATAGCAAATGTAAAATTGAACATACAGCATCCTCAAGGGACAGAAATCCTCGCTGGGAGAGGCTGTATCGCATTCGACCATCATTCCTCCATATGATACTTGAATCTCACCATTTTCCTTCTCAAAGTTCCCAAGTTTCTGGAACTTATATTTAGGCAGTCTATCAATATCTTCCTTAGTAGCTCCTTCCTGTAGCATAGAACAATATCTAGGAAACCACTGAGAAAAACGATATGTAAGGTAATTTAGCAGACGCTATGAGGTATTAAGTTCTAATATATTATTGTTTCCTTTGTTGACTAACAGGGACGTGTCATGATCGAAAATCAGAACCAACTCACTCCACATTGTCTAGCAAGAACAAACATTTCCTAGTAAGTGACCTGGAGTCATTTGTATTTTCAAATAGATCGTGTCATCGGCTCATCTAGTAAAACAATTAACTACCTTCATTTTGTAAAGCAAAAGTGAAGAGGTCGTATTTTAAGCCCTCGGAAACTGGGAGGTGAATGCATCAGAATGCGTATTTATGAATAGATAGACATCAATAATGAATACATATATCTGATAGATGGACAAATCCAGCAGTACGAAAAACATAAGGTAACAAATAACAACGAAAGAGAAGCATAAATTTCAACTGTGGTATTGTCCTAGATCATACAAACTGTTATGTTAATATGAGCAGCTAAAAGATTTCTTCAGCAACACAATCTACCTGATCTGCGACTGCATACAAGATTGCAATAATACATGGTAAACAGCAGCAAGCAGCGATTCCAATAACGCATTCCACGGCAACACAAATGACAACGAAGAAAACGTCAAATGCCAAAAATGCAATACAAAGCCTGCACAAATCGGCAACATATTAGTATATTACACAGAATAGCCGGAAAATGAAAGTTATAACTGCATTGCTTCAGCATATGTACATTTGAGCATCATAAATAAAAAAGAATTTTATTTGGACATCATATCTAGACTAAGGAATCAGTGATTACGTTACATCTCACATTCTCACTCTATAGCAAAGATATTGTGGAAGCCGGTGATTCCTCCCAAAGGCGGAACGACTGGGACTCTGGGTACAGATAAAGCAATTCCAATTTATCAACAACAAAGTATGAGAACTTTGAGATGTTTGTGGACTTTGCCATTGACATGAATCTCATACAGAACATGGACTATGCCATGTGGATAATATATCAGCTAAAAGTTTGCGAATCTGATCTATGAGAACTTTGAGATGCTTGTTCTTCTAGTCACTTATCAACTCCTTCGGAACCAATACCCTAGGTCATCATGCAAATATACTGTATACATCTCTACTGAATCAGGATAACTAGACGCACTTGATATTATATACATCATACTCTTGACATATTTTCAATTGACGGTGCAATAACAAGACCATGAAGAGGGCTTATAGAGAGACTGAAACCCCAATCAATCTGGAGTCATTCTAAAACCGCCATTCGACTAAATTATGCCAAGACTTGCAAAATCTGATTAATGACACCTTTGGTCAGATCAGCCAATTAACAGAAATCAGATTATTCACAATGCTCGGGCAATTGAGTTTCAGCAATTGAAGTACCTTCTTTCATCACTCAATCTAGACCTCCAATATCACTTGCTGATACAGTCTCATAGGTGATAGTAGCTCATGATTCACAAAACTCATACTAGTAAAAATGCATAAAAAAACTCCCAACATCAATTAATCACTAGAAACTAAGGCACTCATCATTCCATCTAACAAGTAAAAATGACCTATTCCTAATCTTCATTCAAACAAGCAAACTAAATTCCACGGTAAACAACAAACATCACAAAATATCCAGCTATCTAATCAAAATTGAGCTGAAACTTACTTATCACTGAGAAGCTGAGAAAAGCCTTGTGCGAGGAAGGAAGCTGAGTGTGTAACGAGAAGCGAATTAGGAGGAAACAATATCGCGTGATGAAGAGATTTAATAGCGGTGAGCCTGGAGGATTCGTCTTCCTCAGAAGCCGCGGCGGAGTTAGAAGTAGAGGAAGGCTTTCCGGAGTCGTCCTTGGGCAGCGCCGCCGTGAGAAGCGCGGCGAGCTGATTGTGATGGTGGTGGTGGATTCCTTGCATAGTTTCTCCACCGCATATCTAGTCGGAGAGGAAGAGCATTTGTGACGTTTGGGGTTTCAGTTTTCGCCGGAGAATTCAGTCGCGACTTGCGAGCAGAAGACTTCTCTTTACTGTTGGTAGTTTAGTACTTGGACAATTCCTGTAAATCCCCTCTAAACATTAGTATATTATATTCGTACCCCAAAAATTTTGATAATCATATCGTCTAGTACAATTTGTTTGACTTCATTAACGTTGCGAGTCGAAGTATGGAAGTTGAGAGTCTAAGTATGGAAGGCACAATTTGACGTCTTTTATGAAACATGAAGATGATGTTGATGTCAACGCATCTCGAGTTTCGATAATAAATTCCAGGTTTTTGTATTTCAAGTATGTGACACATTATATTATATACGTGCCCAAAATTTTGATAATTACATTTTCATTTATTAGTTTGTTCGACGTACGTAGTATTGTTAATCACTTAATCCTCTCATGTAACGTTGACAGTAGAAGTATGGGAGGCACGATTTGATGCCTTTTATGAAATATGGGTTGATGTCAATGTATCTCGAGTTTCTATAATATATTTCAGATGCTTGTATTTAAATTATGTGACGTAACATGTTCATCTTATGTTGTTTCTACATGAGCCCCGGTTAAAAATCTGAATGTTGTTCAGATTCTTCTTACACATATCTCAATTAATTTATGTCCGTCGTTTCTTAAGCTAAACATTCATTTGAGGAGAAACTTCTGGGAGAATTATAAGTGGACTTTTAAAAATAATAAACTATTTAAATTACACATCAACTATTTTACCACTAACATCAACTATTTATCAATTATTTTATCATGAACATCAAATGTTTTATAATATGCATCACCTATTTTACCATTAACATCAATAATATTGAGTGAACTTTTCTAAAAGTACACTTACGGGTGGACTTTCTTAACAAATATTTGAGAGCTTTTTTTTTACGCATATTCGTCCCACACGTTATAACCCATGTTTTATCTCTTGCGTTCGTGTTTGACATATAGGTGTTGGTCAGTGTTCGGACAATCTCAATCCATCCCGACACCGTGTAAAATCTCTGATACTTTTTATAGAGTATATTGTTGACGAATCATAAACTTCAACATTCTTGTAGAATTTATAATCGTGAGCAATTCCAAATGTATTTTTGTATATCTTAAAATGTCATATCTGAATTCTTACTAGATACGTCAAAGCGTTTGAAGTCAATTGACAAGCTATAGGTCACGGGTTCGATCTCCACCATGGATGATTATATCCCCACAATGGGTGATTATATTCTCTGTATTAAGGTTTGTAGAATATTAATTAATTATTGATTAGAAATTTGTCGAACAATTGTAATTATAACAGTATATCTCAAAAAAAAATTCTTACTAGATACACATCTCTAATTCTCCAATTTTTTTTTTTTGAATAAAAAGGTTTAAGGTCAAAATCGTCTATGGTTAGATCCCATTTATATTGCAAGTCTACTCCATACACATTCATATTAGCATGAGCAAGTCAAATGTTGGACACACACACTACACTATATTTGTTTTAATTTACAATATAAAGTGTGTTTAAGTATAAATGGTCTAACACATGACACATGACATTGTGTACAATATGTGTTTTGATTTACATTCAAGGGTGGAGCCAGGATTAAAAATTACATGTGGCTAACTATGTAGTGGTGTTGCTAGATTAAAAGTTTAGGTGTGGCTAATTTGCAAAACTAAAGAATTCATGCCTATAAATAATATTTTTTTTGGTGTGGCTAGAGACACACCTAAGGTGTGTCTCTTACATCACTACTAGAAGTTTAGAACAATTGAAGGACACGAGGATTTCAGACTTGTTCCAGAGGAAATACTCTCATTCGCTTATAGACTTAATAATAATGCCACTCCGAGTGCAGTTAGGAATTTGTAATGTAATGGCTTGAGAAAGTGTCCAAGGATATTGATTCGTGTTCATTCAAGTTGGAGTCGGATTAATGGTCTTAGTACAGCAGTTTGGAGGTGTTAATGCAATGGCGTACTATGTGTCCAAACAAGCTCTAATGGCAGAAGAACACAGTTTTTGTATGTATACACCGGGCGGAGCTAGGATTAAAAATAACGTGTGGCTAATTATGTAGTGGTGTTGCTAGATTAAAAGTTTAGGTGTGACTAATTTACAAAATTCATGCCTATAAATTAAAAAAAAAAATTGGGTGTGGCTAGAGACACACCTAGCACAAGGTCTGTGTCTCCGCCCCTGTGTATACATGCTCTAGTACGCCATTGCATTAACACCTACTATGTGTACATGCTATTTTTTTTTTAAGAGTCAAAGGTGACTCGAATCCCTGACCTATTGATTGGAGGGGAAGTCTATTACCAGCGGAGCTGCGCTTCGTTGTATATGTGTACATGTTATATTGGTGCCAAAAGATATTAATTCCAAACTAGTACGTGTTCGATGTATGTGTACATGCTATATTGTTGGGTCCAAACAAGATCTACTAGAGCATGTGCCTCAAAAAAAATGGCCAGGCCCATAAAGTGTTGGGCCTGAATTCTGATCTTCTCTGCACTCATGGTCATGGGAGATAGGAAAAAGTCGTTTAAACACTCAGAATCTTAAAAGCGCTCAGACACATATTTAAAACATTACGTAATGATTAAAAATAGGTTTTTCTCAATATTATGAAGAAAAAAACCCCGCCTTTTCTGAGAGTTTGGCATGAAATAAAAAGTAGTACTACTTTCTATAAACTTTTATGTTCAAGTCGATGAGCCCTATCGAGTACCTATGGAGGGACAAGTAGAGACTTTCTGAAAAAATAAATTTAAAAAACAGTTATGTTACATTTTGGGAAACTAAAGGTATATTCAAAACTCCAAACAATTAAACATTTACTGCATATTTGATTTAATTTTTCCAAGAGGGTCTCTAGGGCGATTTTTTTCCCTAAGTCGAGCATGTATAACAGCACGACGACACCCCAAGAGCATCAAACATGTTCAAAATCGCAGACATGGACAACATGGAGCCGGAATTTACTTAACTTGGAGTCGCGCATGGATGGGCACATATGGGCTCAGGCCTCAAGCCCGCCCGTCTAATAGGCCCACTAGCCTCAAAATGCAATACTTACTACTTGGGTTCTATTTCGTTCGGTTACAAACCGGACTAAACTAAACTAAATTTATTTTAAGTATAAATTTCAATTAAACAAAACTGAAGTGAGCTGATTTCATATATGGATAGTCTTTCGATAGTATGGAATCATTTCAATTATGGTACGTAATAGAGCCCTAATAGACGTATCTTTTCTTTTTCTTCAAGACACCAGGTAATGTCCCGTTTAATTCACCTGAAAATTTCTAACCTGAAGAGAACTTAATAGACCTGAACTGAACAGAACCGAATAAAGGTACATTAAACATGGGTAGTCGGGTACTAGTATACTTTTGCACTAACTTGCTTGGATTATTAATCTGGTTTGAGCATTATCTAGAGTTAGTCTGTTTGACATTTTTAAGTCATGAAAATTTGTGCCAATGTTAAATATTATCAACTACCCTGTTGTAATAATTATGAACATCAGAACATATAATTAAGAAAGTAAAGTAAATTACACTTCTCATGCTTCCGTTAAGTTTTCTTGGGAACGAGACATATTCTACATTATCCATAGATAATAATGAATCAATTTATAACTAAAAAATAAAGATGTTTTGGACATCCCAATGTTTATTGTACTAGGATATTAACCTAAAAAATAGTAGTGTGCATGTGATTTTATTAAAGAATATACCTCTGATAGAAATATAAAAGACATGCATGTTTCCTTTTCAAGCTGTTGAGATTGAGATACAAGATTTGTTGACGCATCAGTTGTTAGGAGGGGAAAATTAAGGGCTTTTTTCCAACGGGTTTGGTATAGTAGGGTGGTTTTGGTATTATCTCTGCATGTTCAACAATCTGTGAAAATCTTTTGCAAATCTTTTGCACCGCACTTTGTAATTTGAAGTTTATTAATGGATATAATTTTACCGTTTTAATTTTTTAAAAAAAGTTGTTAAAAGGGAAAAAATTGAAATTGACAAAATATTATAAAAGCAAATAAAGTTTAAGAGTATGAGAAGTACTTAATAATACAAGATCTGGGTTTGTATGGAAAGATAATCCCGTTACAACACCAAAACTTTCAATACTAACAAAAGAAGCACGTTATTCACAAAATCACACCCTACCCAAAATAAAATTACACAGGTCAAGTAAACCTATCGTCATAAAGATTTACAACCACACCAAACACCAAAAGAACAAAAAAGCAAGATAGTGCACGAAGCTCTACCAAGACCAATGATAGGCAACATGCTTTTATATCAACATCCATCATATTTATGTTTGTATGGAGTCCAAATCATAAGTCATTTAAGACGGGATCAAACTAACACCTAAACCCATGTGTTCATATCGAATCACCCTACACCTTATGGACTCGTTAGATACAAGTAACAAGTAATTTAAGATGATTAAAAACTTGCAATCAACCAACCCAGCAAAGAGCACTTAAACAACTATAATAGTTACTCTCATGCACCTTATGTCCGTACGAACAAGTGGCAACCGAAATTAAAGAGTAATCATAATCCATAAACACAACCACGACACCGACCCCGAAGGAACAAAGAAAAGCCCCAAGAAATTTAAAGCTAGAGCCATTTGTCTAACTCTTTGGATTAAGGATTTTGAATGAACCGCCGAACTCGATTTTAAAGCATGCACGCACATCACCAGGATTGGTCAAAATAAAATGTTATCTTTAAGAGATTTTTATCGTCTAAGTTTGATAATTTTTACGAGATATATAGTTCACGACTTCACGTACTCAGTAAATTTATATATTAATGCAAACAACCTTTCTAAAGTTGTAAAAGTCCCATGAAAAGTGACTTTTTTCTAACATTAGAAAAAAAGAACAATTTTTAGTTAAGTACTTCCACACATTTACAAAACTTTTTCACACTTTCGATTTTTGAGTGTACAACAAAACTTTAACCATTATCAAAAAAATAATCTATCCACATATAAACACATTATTTTAGTATCAATATTACTTATTTATCACTACACAACACCAAAAGTAAACTAATACCTCACTTACTTTTTCATTTATTCTATTACTTTAATTTATTTTCTTAAACTGCTAGGTTAACTCTAATGGGTTATGTTTTGTGGGACATATGAAGTACACTATATTTTAAACATTTGCCTGAATGTTTTTAAACATGTGTATGCGTGTTTCAAATATTTTTTAATGCATATGTATAGTAAAATCAGTATTTTGCAAGACTGCCTTCCTAAAGTTTGATGTCACATTTTGTCTTCTAACGTCTTAAAATGGTCTATCTGATTTCTTCTTAAAAAAATCCACTAAATAAATTGTTCGGCATTTCAAGGGTAAAATGTAATATTGTAAACTATTGGTACAATATGCAATTGATAAAGATGAAGGAGGAAATTGCAATTCAACAAAGTTCGTTGGACCCTCGTTGGACCCTTCAAATTAATGGTCAAACCGTACTTATGGTCAAACTAGGAGAGATTTTTGCGGTGTCTTGTCTTTAAGACTTAAAAAAAAAATGCAGTTATGCAAATCAACATATTTATGGATTTAATGTCAAAAAAACATATTTATGGATTTATCCTCTCACTTCAATTTGAACTATTTTCACTTTCTTCTTGCGATAAACTTTTCTTCTTTTTTTTTTTTGAGGTAAAAATACTTCCTTTATAAATACTCAGGCTTGTAGCCAAATATTACGTGCACGAATTGAGCAGAAGGCACAAGCGCCTTAGAAATTGTCAACTTGGGTTCCTTTAGCAGTATCATGAGCTAAGGATTTCCCATTTCTACCAACTAGTAACGCTGACACGCGGTTTCCGCGTGAATAATAATTTATAATGCAACTCGAAGTATAAAGTTATGTTTTTGACACGTCGTTTTCGTGTATTTTTTATAATTTTGTATTTTTCATTACTTGTCAAAACAAATTATTATAAATTAAAATAAATTAAAAACAAAATTAAAATTTTGATCTAATTTGAATGTCTAATTTTAGTAAATAATCATGAATATATACATCCCAATCTTTCCACTATCTTTTTTCTTTTTTCCGTCACTTCTTTCATTCAGTTTTTTTCCCCTAATTTTATGGTAACCGCTTTTTGGTGTAATAACCATATATACCTCTTTTCTTATTAAATAGTAATAGATAGTAATAGAAGAGCAGTCTAATA
>JAYMSL010003749.1:0-11980 GCA_036897195.1 Plantago coronopus | reverse complement strand
AATTTGCCCTCACTTTCCACTAATCAGAATAGATATGCTGCTGAATGCACACTCAAAACATATACCAAAACCTTCTATAATCCCTACTATAAGCGTAAATCACCACGAATGTAAACTTTTCGATCTACACCTAGCCTAAAATGAACCAGCTACAGATACTGATGCAAGTCTGTCAGGGGATAGAGCTACAAAGCTAGTCGTTTCCATTCAAATATACAGTTCTTGATTACAATTCCAACATAAAATACATTTTAATCGATATACTATCTGCATACATAATCGCATATTTTCTAGTTTTGTACAGTTTCTAATATTGAACATCGTTCGAAAAAAAAAAGCTTCCAAATCACACCAGAAGACTACCCACACAGTTTTCGACTTCTTAAGCTTGAATTTTATCATCAAACTCTGTGTTCCTGCATAAAGCACCAAATTCATTTCAAAGTGAAGAGTTAGAAAATGATTCTAAAGATGTGATCATATTGTAATGCTTAACATGTACTGTTCACTTACAGAATTATCATGAATCGCTCTGACAAATTTTTCCTTGATCAGAGCAAGTCTATGTATAGCCTGTTTCATGCTGATCCTCTCCTGGGGATTTTCACATGAACATGCTATACCAGTTGTGAGGACAGCGGCTATACAGCCTATTATCAATTCTTTCTTTGACTCATTTCCACAAGCACGTTTCAATTTTTCCTCGAACGGAACAGACTGATCAATAATTTCAAGAACTACATCTGGTAATTCAAGCTTTACAGAACTGTGAAGGTTAATATTCTCATTAAATGTTTCATCAATAGGTCTTTTCTCCGTAAAGAGTTCGAGCAAGAGAATACCAAAGCTATATACGTCGCCCTGAGTCGACACAGGACTCCCCAAGCCGTACTCTGGAGAAGGTTGGCAAAAGTTATCAATGATCAGTATACTTTCAAAATAGAACAAATTATACTGTTGCAGATAGTTCATTAAACAAAAGGGTGATTCTTAACAATTAATTGGCTCATATAGAGAAGCAGAAAAGCAGATGGTATGTAAATTTACCTGGTGCAGTGTAACCAATGGTTCCCTTTATCCCCATAGAACTGAACTCATTTGGATCACCATGACTGTCCAGGTTAGAAAGAACACTTGCCAGCCCAAAATCGCCTACATGAGCGGTAAGATCGGAACTAAGTAGCACATTGCTTGGCTTTAAATCACAGTGAACTACTGGAATTTCACACTGATGATGGAGATATTCCAAAGCTGAAGCTATGTCCATTGCAATATTTAGTCTCTGGGTGAGACTTAATTTTCTTTCATAATTTATTTCTGCTTCATCATCGTGCAGCCACTTTTCCAAGCTCTGGTTCGGCATATAAGGGTATATCAAAGCTTTGAATTCATTATCTTGATAGTCAAAACCAGAGCAAACTGAGAGGATCCTGACAAGATTGCGATGCCGAATATTTCTCAAGGCTTCACATTCTGCCAGAAAGCTTTTTGATGCTCCTCGTTGCTGTAGGTCAAGGACCTTCACTGCAATAGGTAAGTCACTTTGTCCAAATGCAGCTACATACACTGTCCCAAAACTACCTGAACCAATCATTTTGTTTGCAGAGAAACCTTCTGTGGAATCGTAAATATCCTTGAACGTAATCATTGGATACACACGACCGAAAGAAGAATTTGATCCGATTTTTCCTTTTGACAATTTCTTCCTGTACAGGAAAAATACTAGAAGGAAAAGTAGCACGCATGAAGGGACCACAACGATCGGTATAATAGTGCGGTTGACTCTTCTTTGAGTCCTTTCAGAACATGTCTCCAAATTTAGCTGTGTAATTCCTCCACATAGGTTGTGGTTTCCATGGACTTGTATTGCACTCGCATTCAGGAAAACCCCATCTCGTGGCACTTCTCCTTCAAATGCGTTAAACGAAAGGTTCAAGTTCATCAAAGATGAAAAATTAGCCAAGTATTCAGGAATCTGGCCAGTGAGGTTGTTTAGGGAAAGATCTAGAAGCTGAAGACCTCTCAGCAGGCTCAAATCAGGGATGTTTCCTTGGAAAGAGTTGTTTTGTATGTAGAGAGTATTTAGAGAGATACACCGCCCCAAATTGGTTGGAATATCACCTGCCATACTATTATGGGATATATCAAGAACGGTTAGAAGTTCCAAGTTCCCAACCTCATTAGGCAATGGACCAGAGAAGGAATTATGTGAAAGGTTCAGAAATATGAGAGAAGTAAGACCGATAAAGTGTGGGGGTATGGTTCCGTTGAGTTTATTATTGTTAAGTCTGCCCACTTGTAGAAGTGTCAAATTGGCAAATGAAGAAGGTAGATTCCCTTGTATGCTGGTGTTGTACAGATAGAGTTCTTGAAGTTGACTAAGATTTCCAAGAGAAAATGGGATTTCACCTGTAAAACTGTTTTCGTAAAGATCCAACTCTTGCAAGTTTGGAAGTGTGCCCAATGAAGCTGGAATATTACTTGTGAAGAGGTTATCGCCAAGATAGAGTACGTTTAGACCAGTAAGGCCAGCTATTTCTTTGGGAATGCTTCCATGTATGCTGTTGCTAAAAAGAGTTAGCCATTCAAGACTAGACGATAGGTTTCCTATTGAACTTGGCAGAGTACCCCCTAAGTTATTCCTACTCATCCCCAAAAACTCTAGGTTGGTACAATTGGCTAGAGAATTTAAAAACAGCATGTCATTGTCTGCTTGATCTCCGAGTGAGTTACTGTGCAAGAGAATGTATTGAAGATTTTGCAGATCTCCAAGATTTGATGGAACACCCCCAGTGAACTGATTTATGGACAGGTCGATCTCCAATAGAGTAGACGCATTCAGTAAAGACAATGGTATTTCCCCTGTAAAGCTATTCTCGGACAGCCAAAGATACTGAATGTGAGGAAAAAGAAGGCCAATATCTCTCCTTAGGTAGCCATGAAAATTGTTTATTGAAAGGGTCAAAAGTGTTAGAGTTGAGAGATTGTAAATAGCAGGAGGAAAGATACCGTAAAAACGGTTGACAGCAAGGTCTAGATGTGTCAACTTCTTTAAATTCCCTATTGTCTCTGGAACCTCACCTGAAATGTCATTAAAAGAAAATCTGATATCCTGAAGGGAGGAAAGATTTCCAAGAGAAGCTGGGATGTTTCCTGTGAGATTATTGTTGCTGAAATGGAGCCTTTCAAGAAGTGACAACGAGCCTAGTTCAGATGGGATGTTCTGTATCAGAAGATTGTTATTAAGTGAAATGTTGATCAGGTTGACACAACTTGAAAGATTTGCGGGAATAGAATCAGACAATCTGTTAAAACTCAAGTTCAAACTCTGGAGCCTCGTCAAGCGGCCTAATTCAAGTGGAATGGCTCCTGTTAAAGAGTTTTGAGACAGATCTAAGTACTGTAGAAATGAGAGGTTACCAATAAATGGGGACACACTTCCGTACAGATTCATCCCGCGGAGGTCTAGGCCAATGACATCAAGGTGCCTGTTGCTGCATTGCACTCCACTCCATCGGCAGAAATGAAGCGTATCATTCCATGAGGAAAATGCGTCCACTGGATATTGTGTAAAGTGAGACTTCAAGTTCAGAAGTGCAAGTTTTTGAGTGTCATTGCTAGGATTAGCAGCTTCCGCATGAAGTAAAAAGTAAAGCACAAGAACAGCAGTGAAGATTTTATTGATAATATGGAACTCCATTGATGCTGAGCAGCTGAGATGCTTTTGTCCTTGATCAAAAGGTATGTGTAAACAAATACTCAATTACCAAATTGATACAGTATATAATTTGTTTTTACCTTACAACATCAGCAGGTCGAAAAAGTCGTACTTTTACCTAAATCTGGAAAATGCATGAAGACTAAAGAGTTTTATAATCATTCCTTGAACAAGACTTCAACTTCTTGAAATTTTACTATTTAAGCAAGATTTTTTCAAGATTTACTGCTAATTAAAGACTTTTCCAGAATGGTCTTATTAAAAAGTTCATCCCAAATTCTTGAATTGCACTTATTTTCAACATAATTCATCAGGGTACTCTGTTTACCAGATCTGGATATCTGGTAAAGTTAAATATTTCCAGAAAGCAACTCTGTTCTTGTAATTGTAATTAAAATATAGCCATCTCCTTTGAAGAAAGATTTCAAACTTACAATGTTGATTTTACAATAATACTAATAGGCTCATAGAAGTAGTTGACCCCTTAACTTTCTGATTCACATTATTTCTGTTTACAAGTTTGTACCTAATAACTTCACACATTCAGCCAACATGAATATAAACAGATCACTTCAAACTCAAGGAGAAAACACACGTGTACTTGTTGAAATCATTACTCTAGTTCTTCATACTCAAGTTGATGCTCGAGCTCCACGTTCCTGCAGGAAAACCACTGTGTTGATCTAAGTATACAATTTCTAAGAGTTTGAGAATAATGGTGAAAGCATGACTGGAAATATATATGAACCTGGTTTTCGGACTTTTAACATTTTCATGAAGCATTCCTGGGAATTTTTCCTTGACTGAAAGAAGTCCTTGCACAACTTGTTTCATGTTGATCCTGGTATGAGGGTTTTCAGCTGTACATGCTATTGCAATTTTCAAAACAGAAACCAAACAATCAATCATCAGTTCTTTGATCTGGTCAGTCCCGTTGACAGGCTTTGGTTTTTCATCAGATGTTGTTGACTGATCAATAATTTCCAGAACCACATCCAGCAATGCCAACTTGACGAAATTTTGGAGGTTCAGGCTATCCTTAAATGCTTCATCAACAGGACTTTTTCCAGTGAAAAGTTCGAGCAGGAGAACTCCGTAGCTATACACATCACCTCGAATAGACACAGGACTCCCTAAGCCATACTCTGCATGACATGTCAAGAGTTATCAGTACAACAAATAAAAAAGCAAATTATGATCATCTGTTCCAAGTTAAAGGATATGGTTAGGAAATCACCTGGAGCAGTGTATCCAATGGTTCCCTTTATTCCCAGTGAGCTGAATTGGTTCAGGTCAGCTTGACCGTTGAGCTTTGAAAGAACCCTGGCCAGCCCAAAATCACTCACATGAGCAGTAAGATCAGCATCAAGTAGCACGTTGCTGGGCTTCAGATCACAGTGAACTATAGGGGGTTCACACTGGTGATGAAGATATCGCATTGCTGAAGCTATGTCTATAGCAATATTTATCTTCTGAGATAGATTCAATATTGTTCCAAAACTTACATTATCTCCGGGATGTAGCCACTTTTCCAAGCTACCGTTTGACATAAAAGGGAAAATAAAAGCTTTGAAATCATTTCCCTTGTAATCAACAGCCGAGCAAACTGAGAGAAGTTTTACAAGATTACGGTGTCGAGTGTTCTTCAAGGCTTCACATTCTGCCAAGAAACTTCTGGAGGCTCCATGCTGCCCCAGGTTAAGAACCTTTACCGCGATAGGCAAATCACCTTCTCCAACTGCTCCTGCATAAACTGTGCCAAAGCTACCAGAGCCAATCAAATTGTTTGATGAGAATCCATCTGTTGAATTGTAGAGATCCTTGAAGCTAATCTTCGGGTACACACGCCCAAATGAAGCTTTAGAGTGGCATTTTGCTGTTGACATTTTTTTCCTGGATAGGAAGAAAATGGGGAGGGAAAGAAGCAGGCAAAAAGAGACAACAATTATCGGTATTATCATCTTCAGATTGACATGCCTTTTATGTCTCTTTACCTGACAAGGCTGCAACTTTGATTGTGGTATTCCACAGAGTTTGGCGTTCCCATTGAGCTGTATCGCAGTTTCATTGGCGAAAATCCCCGCTGCAGGTACTTCTCCTTCAAAATTATTGTATGACAAATTCAAATTCATCAAATCCGGAAATGTGGCAAAGTATTCTGGAATCTGGCCGGTGAGGTTGTTTTCGGAAAGATCCAGGTACTGAAGACCTCTCAACTTGCTCAGATCAGGAATGTTACCTCGGAAAATGTTGTTTTCCATATTAAGTGTATTCAGTGAAATACACAATCCCAGATAGCTTGGAATATCACCAGAAAGTTTATTATGGGAGACATCAAGAGCAGTTAGGAATTTCAAGTTGCCAACTTCATCAGGTAGTGGACCGGTGAATAAGTTGTGTGAAAGGTTGAGAGTTATTGTAAGGGAAGCAAGGCCAATGAGCTGTGAGGGTATGGTGCCATTTAGCTTATTATGACAAAACCTCGCGTCTTGTAGGAGTTTTAAATTTGCCAATGAAGATGGCAAATTTCCTTGTAGGTTATTTTCGAAGACATAGAGGTATAATAGTTGACTAAGATTTCCAACAGAAAAGGGGATCTCACCAACTAAGCGATTTTGGTACAATATCAAACTTTGCAACCTTGTGAAAGTACCAATTGAAGCTGGTATATTACCTGTGAAGAGGTTTTCGTTAAGATACAATGAGGTTAAGCCGACTAATTGTGCTATCTCCTCTGGAATGCTTCCACTAATGCTGTTGCTGGACATAGATAGATACGCCAGGTTGGATGATAAGTTGGCTATCGAGCGTGGAAGTGGACCTCCAATGTTGTTCATGCTGAAATCCAACGTCTTTAGATTTCTGCAATTGGCTAATGAAGTCAAAAACAGCAAATCTTTATCTGTAAGGTTTCCAAGTGAGTTATCAGCCAAGTTGAGGAAAGTAAGATTCTGCAGATTCCCAAGACCTGGTGGCACGTCCCCAGTGAACATATTGGAAGATAAGTCAAGCTGTATGAGACTGGAAGCATTTTGTAAAGACAATGGTATTTGCCCTGTGAGGCTATTTGTAGACAGCCAAAGTGTTTGAATGTACCGAAAAAGAACCCCAATGTCTTGCCTTAAGCTGCCACGAAAGTGGCTCTCTGTTAGGCCCAGATGTGTAAGTGTAGAGAGATTGTAGAGAGCCGGAGGAAACATACCAGAAAGTTGGTTAAGACCAACATCCAGATATGTCAACTTCTTTAAATTGCGCACTGTCTCTGGAATCGTACCAGAGAGAGTATTATATGACATATCAATCTCCAGAAGTGATGAAAGGTTTCCAAAAGAAGCTGGAAAATCTCCTGAAAGGTTGTTGTTATTAAGATAGAGCCTCTCAAGAAAGAGCAACGAGCCCAGTTCGGGTGGAATCTGGTGTGTCAGAGTATTGCTGCCCAATGAAACATTGATTAGGTTAGAACAGCTTGAAAGGTTTGGAGGGATGCTTCCGGACAAAGAGTTGGAACTCAAGTTCAAGTTCTGGAGACGGGTCAAGTGGCCTAATTCAGGAGGAACAGTACCACTTAAGAAGTTGCCAGATAGGTCAAGGGATCGGAGAAAAGAGAGGTTTCCAATAAAGGGGGACACTTCTCCATAGAGATTCATCCCCGCGAGGTTTAAGCCAATGACCATAGGGTGCTTATTACCGCATTGGACTCCTGTCCATTGGCAGAAATGAAGAGAATCATTCCAGGAGGAGAATGCATCAACATGATTGTCTGTCAAGTGGGACTTTATCTCCAAAAGTGCAAGTTTCTGAGTCTCATTTGTTGCAGATTCGGCATGAAACAACAAGGAAAACAGAAGAGAAACAATCAGGCTGAGGTTCAAAAGATAAGTATCCATTGACAAAATTCTTGTTCTGGGAATGTAGATTGTAGAAATATATGTTTGGAATTGATATATAATTCCGATTCAGAGTTATCGTAATTTATACAGACTTTTATGATTGCCACTTGCTTGATCAACTAGTACACTTGTATAGCAGAGCTTTCTTGTATAGCCTACTACAACTTTGACATTACTGCGCAGAATTTTCTTAAATACGAAGACTTTTATGGTCTGCGGCTTTTACTATAAAACATCAATCCACCACCAAAACCAACGAATTACAATAAGGTTTCGCTCAATATTCGTCCTAGATGCGTTGCAAGTAAGGCATATCTTAATCACACAGATGAACTTCGAAAACCACATTTCAACTGCTCAGTAGAGAAACACTGGCTTACTTAACTGTCAGTGAAGTTATTTATGTAATTATGTTTATGTCACATTGTGAGTAATTATCTACATCATTCTCATGATACTATGTCACAGCCAACAGTTGGACTTAACTTATGCAGAAGACTTAACACTTGTGGAAATAGAATTAGTCAAGAAACTGTAAAGTAATCAACCTGAGGTCCCTAATAAGGACAGGTCAATTCGTCCTTATATCGAAAACTTATGCTAATCCACTACAGCCTACGCTTATATCGACCAGTCGACCACTGATCAATTCAGTTGCAGGCGCTCATATCATCTTAAAATCAAGAAAATTCTGCACAGACAAATTTCACTCCAGAGTTAATCTTGGTATTACAGCAATGAAACCATATGTACCAGGGGCAGACAGGGGAGGCCATTTACCTAAACTTTTGAATTACACATGTTAATACTATTGAACTTTTCCAAATTTCTAAATGGTATTTTCATACGCCTAAGGACCTAACATAGGTAAACTGGACTGATGGAGATCGCGAAACCAATATAATCAGTCACAACTGCAAGCAAGAACACAAAAACAGGACAACGAAAACACACAAGTTTTCACGTGCTTCGACTTTCAATCAATAGTGTACATGCACGAAGATCACTTGATCGTTTCAAAGAATACACTGTCCAGATTGACAAGAACAGTTTACATAGTTGATCTGTCAAGAACAATTCATATAATTGCACATGAACAATTGCTGAAGTGCTGAACTCTGCCTGCAGCTCTATCTACTCAAGGCCTAATTACCATTTGATCAGCTGTCTGATTACCATTAAACTAGTCATTAATCTTGAGATCATGAGCATTAACTAGTTAATTAACGCCATGATCCAGTACCAATTTTGTCACAGTACTATATATGCCCCCATAAATATCATACTACTACTACTAATAATGATTAGATTGTGTTTCTATAATTATCTAGTTTCTCTTGATTGTGATCAAAATGGCAAAATTAACGAAACGGAAAAAGAATTTAAGATGATATCTTTTCCAAAATAATGACATGATTTGCTCCTTCTGATTATATTCTTCTTCACCATTATAAATACTTCACAAAGTTCATCTCACTACACAGTTCAGTTCAGCCATGTTGAGGCCTTGTTTATTCATCACTCTTCTTCTTAATCTTGTCTTTGGTATGCTAGTACTCAAATACTTTTATTTTTATTGGTACGTCGTACATCAAGGTTCGAACCTGTATTCTTTGCTACATCATATATGCATGGTGTAGTAAGAATAAATTATTCTTGGAACTATGAGTATGACATTATCAGCATACATGGCAGGCCCTTTACGAAGCGTGTACATCATACATTCTGAAGACTCGAACTAATTCATTCTTCTGGTTTTTTTTGCATAGGTTCTGAAGTTGAAGCAGTGCCGTACGACTATAGCTACACACATGAGGCAATTATAACTTGAATGTTGAATCAATATTTTTTAGCTTTCTCCAAAAATTTGAATTTAAAGAGATAATATAATGTGATTATCTACATTCTGCAGTGCTTGGCAAAGCCTCTTGGTCCTCAATATAATGGTGGCATAGTTGTAAACCCGGAACTGGAAGAGGGATTAAAGGGCTGGACATCTTTCGGACAGGCAAACATTAACCACTTGCAATCCGAAGATGGAAACAAGTTCGTTGGGGCTTCTAACAGAACAAAACCATTCGAAAGTATTGCCCAAGCGTTCCATTTGGACAAGGACAAGCTCTACACTTTCTCAGGTACTGTGAACGAACACACAGTTAAAAGTTTCGATTATGATGATCTGCTAACAGTCGTATCTGTTTCAAACTGTTGTAGCTTGGTTACAAGTGAGCCACGGAAATGCTGATGTAGCAGCCGTCTTCAAAACGCAATCTGGTTATGAATACGCTGGTTGGACTATAGCAAAAAGCGGTTGCTGGTCTATGCTTAAGGGTGGTCTAGTTGTCAATGCATCTGGCCCTGCTAAACTCTACTTTGAGGTTCCTCATCTTTACTTCTTTTTTCTTTCTTTTTTTTTAACAAAATTGTTGTTTTAATAGTCTTATTTTGATTTTCTTCGAATAATATTTCAGAGCAACAATACGAACGTTGATGTATGGGCGGATAGCATCTCATTGCAACCATTCACACAAGAAGAGTGGAAATCACATCAGGATGAAAGCATTGAGAAGGTACTATATCACTTGATTCAAAGCATTTCTGGATAAGAAAATGATCAGGTTAAAAATGACATGTATTAATTTGTAGTTTCGGAAGAAAAGGGTGAAGCTCCAAGCTGTGGATGAGCAAGGTCGGCCCATAGCGAACGCATCAGTATCATTGGCACAATCCAACTCCTATTTCAATTTAGGATGTGCCATCAACAAAAACATACTTCAAAACCCGGCTTACCAAAGTTGGTTCTCGTCAAGATTCAAGTTCACTGTATTCGAAAACGAAATGAAATGGTAAATGATCATGCTTCATCTATGAAAATTAGTTTATAGATGCATAGAAGTAACATGTTCCTGCAGGGTTGAACCTCTGAAATGACTTAATCCAGATTATTACTTTATCTTGCAGGTACTCCAATGAAGCTGCCCGAGGTCGCGAAGACTACTCAGCCTCCGACGCCCTGATGCAGTTTGCAAGGTCCCATGGAGTCAGTGTCCGAGGCCACAACGTGTTCTGGGACGACCCTAAATACCAGCCCAAATGGGTCCCCGGACTATCCAGGAACGATTTGTCCGCCGCAGCAACCAAAAGAATAGGTTCAGTGATGAGGAGATATGCTGGACAGCTTATGCATTGGGACATCGTAAACGAGAACTTACATTTCAACTTCTTCGAGAGCAAGCTCGGACCCAGAGCCTCATCCATGTTCTACCAAGTCGGGAACAAATTTGATTCACGAGCCATTCCGTTCCTTAACGACTACAATACAATCGAAGAGAGCAAAGATGGTCAAGCCTCTCCTATTAAATATCTACTAAAGATCAATCAACTGAGAGGTCAGGGGTACAAAGGCCCTTTAGGCATTGGGCTTGAAGGCCATTTCAAGTATGCCAATCTGCCTTACATAAGATCTGCAATTGACACTCTTGCAAGGTACAGGTTGCCAATGTGGGTCACAGAGCTGGATGTCACGGCCGGGTCCAACCAGGCGACGTACTTGGGACAGATTCTGAATGAGCTTCGGGCTCATCGGGCGATACAGGGCATCATGATCTGGGGTGCCTGGAGTCCGCAAGGATGCTACGCTATGTGTCTCACGGATAATAACTTTAGGAACTTGGCGACAGGTGATGTCGTTGACAGGTTTAGGGCTCAGTTGAGTGAAGGCGCGCAGGGTGTTACGGATGCTAATGGATTCTTCGAAGCTTCGTTGTACCATGGTGAGTATGAAGCGATGATCAGGCACCCTGATGGTGCTACTACGTCTTCATTGCACAAGTTTGAGTTGAAGGAAGATATGCAGGGGACATTGCAGTTCAATGTTAGTGTATGATTGCAGACTGGTAGCAGTTTAGAATAGCTGACTACGTAGTAGTATAACCCGAGAAGTTATGTAACATCGTTTGACATCTTTTTCGATACTAATAAAACAGTTGAAGTTAGATTTACAATTTCCATTGTTGTAGTAGAAGACTACACTATACAAGTCGAAATTTTAATCAACTGAACTTGGGAATGTTACTGATAGTCTCATAAAATCACAAAGGCCTGTCTCAGAATTCATTCACAAGCTTTGACGCTAAGAAACCAACTGACAGCACTGTCTTACAGAGAATTCGTCTTCTATGGGGCGAGAATGATTAGATTTTCGATATGGAACTTGAAGAGAGCATGAAAGAGTGAGAGTACGTTCGAGATGAATCTTCACTAAGGAAATACAATGTCTAATGTCACTCCTGTTGTTATGTTTTGGTTGATACAGGCAACTAGCTATAGGTAGCAAAACAGCATTAGATGGGATAAAGAAAGCAGGTCACTT